>JARQOC010000013.1:6447943-6470060 GCA_033576535.1 Allobates femoralis | reverse complement strand
CTTGGCATATAAGAACCGGCCTTTTCCTATCATCACCATTTTCTCAGTGTTGGAGCTCAGTGACAGTCTCATTGCTGCAGTAACGACGTTGCTGATCCTGTTTGCGCTATCTAGATAGCCAGTGATTCTATTTCTTTATAGAGTGATAGTAAGTTTAGTGACTCCTTTCTATAATGGCCCTTTCTAGGGTTTATTAACAGTGTTTTTGGTAAATCCCTTGTGGTGCACTGGTGGTCGTGTCAACATCTGCACCAAATCTGTGCTGAAAACCATTTAGTGCCACAACTGGCAAGAGCAACATCCAAGCAGCAGCCACACATTATGCCTAGTGCCAGTGTCTGGCAAACCTGGTCTGTTGGATTCACATCCTCAGATTTTTTTGGGTCGACAACAACTGACTTTCACATTTGTTATAATCAAATATCAGTGGTAAAAGCTGTGGTCATGATGGAAAGGGGAATATGCGAGGTGGTGAGGAGAGACATGCAGGAAAGATGAGTGAATTGAAGTTACAGATTCCTATACCTGTATGAAGAGAGAAGAGATGACCATTAGATTCTTGCCCGGTGTAACTGCACTTGTACAGTCGGCACTTATGCAGTTGGCATGATTGCGGTAGGTTCTGCTTTGGATTTTGGACCACAATCATTGCTTTGGCTTCCCAATCCATCTAGACAAGCAGTGAGGACGTGATCTCCCTATGTAATTTGACCAGCACAACCAGAGGAGGTGAGCGCAATAAAGCCACGTCCACCTGGATCCGTTACCAGTATCACACAGGAGCGCCTTGGCGTTTTTGTTGTATTTTAAGCTTGATAAGGAGCGTTTTATACACTGGAAACGCCTTGCCGGACTCATGGATGATTGAAATCTTTGATAAAGTTGGAGAACTTTAAGAAGCTGGAACAACTCTTTTATTGTTATAAATTTTTGCCTTTGGATGAATGGATTCCCTGCTTTGGCCTGAGCCTGTGGTGAGCTAGAACATATCAACCTTTGCCCTTTTTGTATGCTGGCTTGTTGAATGCCTGCTGATTCAGGATTGCATCTGACCCCTGCGGTGCACTAGTCTGCATCATCTGGAGAACAGTTCATCTTGTGAGCAGTGAAGGATCGGACATGAAAACTGGGGGATATCATAATGCGGCTGCTCCTGTCACCGGTGACTCTACTGGACTTCAGCCTAGGAGCTATGGCTCCAGTTGGGGGACTGTAGAATTGCTCTACTGCCAACACCGAGATTACAAATTTGTTTAGAGACTCTTTCATTTGTTCTCGAGAGGTCAAACATGAGAGCTGGAGAGGTCAGGAGGCCACGGTGGAGGACAGTGCACTTCAGATGGTCAGAGGCCAGGAGGCCACGGTGGAGGACAGTGTACTTCAGATGGTCAGAGGCCAGGAAGTCTCTATAATGGCACATACTTGAGCCACTCAGACATGGAGGCAGCTAGAACGTCACATTGACAAAGTGACGACGGAGAATAGAGCTGACACCTGATGATGCCTGTTACAGTCACTACCATGAATGAGCGTTTAGGGCAGGGGTCCCCAACCACCGGTCCGCGGACCGGGACCGGGCCGTGGGGGTCTTTGTGCCGGTCCGCGGCTAGCTGTCGGCTTCCCCGCCCCCCTAAGAAGTCTCCGCCCCCCCTTGGAACTCTGCGCCCCTCACCTCCTGCACTATGCCGCTCTGTTCTAAGCCCCTGCCTCAGCTGCGTGCGTAGAAGGTGAGCTGTCAGCCAATCAGTGCAGCAGCCATGCCCTGATTGGCCCGCTACTGCCGCGCTGTTATTGGCCGACAGCTTCCCTCGTACAGCTAAGCAGCTGAGGAAGAGATGTGGCCGGAGTTTCATATCTCGCGCTATTTCCAAACGCAGCAGTGACGTGAGCTTCCACGTCACGTGATGCGCTGGAAATAGCGCGAGATATGAAACTCCGGCCACATCTCTTCCTCAGCTGCTTAGCTGTGCTGCCGGCAGGAGCGGTGAGCATCAGCTGGCAAGTGTGAGGCGTGGCATTCTGGGGCAATGTGTGTGCGATGGGGGGGGCATTCAGGGGGGCATTCAGGGGCAATGTGTGTGAGGGGGGGCATTTAGGGGCAATGTGTGTGAGGGGGGGCATTCAGGGGCAATGTGTGTGAGGGGGGGCATTCAGGGGCAATGTGTGTGCGATGGGGGAGGCATTCAGGGGCAATGTGTGCGAGAGGGGGGGCATTCTGGGGCAATGTGTGTGCGATGGGGGGGTATTCAGGGGCAATGTGTGTGCGATAGGGGGGCATTCAGGGACAATGTATGTGTGAGGGGGGGCATTCTGGGGCAATGTCTGTGTGAGGGGGTGCATTCTGGGGCAATATCTGTGTGAGGGGGTGCATTCTGGGGCAATGTCTGTGTGAGGGGGTGCATTCTGGGGCAATGTCTGTGTGAGGGGGTGCATTCTGGGGCAATGTCTGTGTGAGGGGGGCATTCTGGGGCAATTTCTGTGTGAGGGGGCATTCTGGGGCAATGTCTGTGTGAGGAGGGCATTCTGGGGCAATGTCTGTGTGTGGGGGCATTCTGGGGCAGTCTGTGTGAGGGGGGGGCATTCAGGGGCAATGTCTGTGTGAGGGGGGCATTCAGGGGCAATGTCTGTGTGGGAGGGCATTCAGGGGTCAGTATGTCTGTGTGTGGGTGTAGGGGCAATATGTGAGGCGGGTATTCAGGGATCAGTGTGTGTGAGGGGTTATACAAGGGGTAATGTCTGTGTGTGGGGTTATTCAGATGGCAGTGTGTCTGTGTGTGGGGGATTGTACAGGAGGCAGTGTGTGTGTGTGTGTGGAATTCGCTATATGGAAGGATGCGACGCTGCATTAAACTATGAAGAGCTGTGACACTACATTATATTATATGGAGGGATATGAGGCTGCATTTTATTATATGGAGGGATATGAGGCTGCATTATACAATGTGGAGGGCTGTGACGCTGCATTATACTACATGAAAATAAGACGTAGCGCATCTTTTGAGGAAACAGGGTTGTAAACTCCACCCCTTCTCCATAGCCCCGCCCTATGAGGTTAAAGCCCCGCCCCACCAGACCCCGGAAAAACGATCTTCCATGAAGCCGGTCCCCGGTGCAAAAAAGGTTGGGGACCCCTGGTTTAGGGGACAATGGTGACTTTGACATATCGTGAACTAAGACACCATTAGAAATATCTTTTGTTAGATTAATTGTGATTCCGGACTGTGCTGTAAGACAAGGATTTATATCCTATTCTACCTACAATATTAACATTCAATATTGTGAATTACTTTAATATTTCATGAAATTGCTAATTGTTTGCACATTTCATTTGTGTTCCCCTACACTGATAACAGGAAACAAATAATCAATTGGTTCCAGTTAGGTCCAAGTTTTCATCTTCTCTACCGGAGTATCGGCGCGCTTGTTTACAGTACGATCGTTATCGGTGAGGATCATCATCCTGGTTCTGGGTCCAAATCCCAACAACTATAAAATCTGAAGGACGTTTGTATGTTCTCCTCATGTTTTCTCTGGTTTTCTTCCACACTCCAAAGGCTGATAGTGAAAGCCGATTGTGGGCCCCAATGGGGACAGTGACAACGTATAATAATAATAATAATAAAATGTTAATCACCATCCAGGTCAGGATCCAGGAGATCAGACACAACATTTCATTTCTGCATTTATTTACTTGATTACAGGAAATGACATAATGACAGAAATCCCATAAAATGTCCAGATTCAGATCAGATTCGTAACGGATTATGAGATCACAATCTTCTAATCTAATGATCGACTCTTGTGAAACTCAAAACAAATCGGGGAAAATCAAAACCAAATCTTGAAGGAAGAACGAGCCAATAATCTGGTGAAGGAAAGCGTCCTGACACCACGAGGTCACCGGACACCAGGATCTACGAGGAGACCGATCCCCGGATCCTCTTGAGTTTTCCACTATCAACAAATATTTTGGTTGATCTGGAAGAAAGAGATAAAAGATTTCTATAATATAATATAAACCATCACTAATCGCTGTAAAGACGCAGTTTCTGGTCTTCATCATCAGTTGATGCCATGATGTCATTACACCTTGTGCCATCTTGTGCACATTTTGGACACATACACCCTGCACCATGAGGGATCAGTGAGGATAGGTGATCTACATTATCTATGTTGTGGTATAAGGAAGTTCTGATGTGATTACTTCAAGGACACTATATGGTTAGGGCCCTATGGACGACCTCTGGTTGGTGAATTTTGAGTTAAATTACTATGAAGGGCCCCTCTGTTTTAGACTATTGGAACACTAATTGTCATCATTTTTGGGTGGACACTATTACAGTAATATTAAGGACAAAACTATTAATGGCAATACATGTGGTGTCACACATGGACAAGGGGATGTTTGGCACACGGTGCGATACAGTGGTTACAATGGAGGATGGAAAAGGTTAGGAAGACTCTAACAGTAGAGAGAGGGGAGACAGGTCACCACCTGACCCTAACCTCTTTCTGCACTCTGCGCTCCCTAACATCTCTAAGCGTGTCCTTCCCCTCCGCCACCATCACCTGCTTACTCCCTATTTGTATCTCCACTCATCCTGGATAGTACGAAGGCCGATGAGTGCACTAGATTACACCTCTACACTATTCTGACAAAGGGGATGGTAGACAAACAAGGGTACATAGACAAAAGGATATACCACTACTTCAAAGCGGCATCCAGACACCCGGGCTTTAATCAACCGGACTCCAAACAGCAACAGGAAGCTCCTTCCTCCAAGGAGGTGAGTTCAGAAATGAATCTCTATAATCAGGTAATGGAACATGTGACTATTTAAGGTGGAGGGGAGTGGTTTCAGACTTTCTACACCTGAGATAGGAGTAACAAGGAACAACCAGCAGGGAAAGATTCCTTAGATTCCTTAAAAGAAAGCATTTATGTATAAAACCCAGAGTCTCACAATACAATGTGAGACTCAGATCCCAATACTGTCACAAGTCTCCGAAGGAAAGGTGACCCTCTTGACATGTGGGCACTATAATGATGTAATGCACTCTGCTTAGCACGAGCAATTTGAGGAATTTGGGGACAAGTTAAATAAGCACTTACTGTTGGGGACATACTCTAGTTTTGGGCACCAATCTGATTGTTATCCTTATTTTAGTGGCTATTAAGTTGTATCACTGGTGAGCGAACAATGATTTGCACAATGAGGGACTCTGATTAGCACAATTTTTGGACACTTACGGTTGGGTCCACGCTTCTAGACAATTTACTCTGAGGGGAACGAATTGACAAGCTTTGATTTTTGTGGGCACTATTCCAGAAGGAGGGCAATAATTCTTGCATTGCATTGTGTGTCAGGGGCACAGAGGAGTCCACAGATCTTTATTGGACACATTAGGCCTCCATTATGGACACCTGCCTGGATTGGAGGAAGGGTTTATTAGGTACAAGCCAGTTGTATAACTTACAGGGTCCATGCATTTCCTTAAACAGCCTTCATAACAGCACTTCTGGCAGCCTGGACAATCCTCGTCTCCTGTACACATTGGTTTGGAAGGTTCTAGACATCCTATAAGTGCAACCGGTGGGCAATCCCCAGGTTTTCCTGTCACTAGAAGAACAAGAGAGTGAAGAGTAAAGAAATATGTCCTCCAAAAGAAGGTGATAGACGAAGCCTTCTGATGGGTTTTAGTGTTGTTATATTCTTACAGCGTTTATAGATTAACAGATTTAATAAATGTGAGCCCAATTTTACCAAAAATTCTGATGCACCTTTGCGTTTCACTTTCTATGAATGGAGTAAAGTGGGCACCAAATGCCCTGGATTATAGAGGGCGAGAAGATGGTTAATTGATCTTATAGTCATCTCAATCCTCCGTATACCTGTCCTACTGTTGGTCCTTCCATCCTTCTTCAGTCCTCCTTCACCAAACCCAATGCCGGCACTTGGGATGTGACAATAACTGATACTGTGTCCCATGTGACAACAAGGAGCCTGAGGAACAGAAGATCCCGGAAGAAAGATAAAAGAGGTGACTGGAGGATCAGCGGTGGAGGAACAAGAATGGGGAGGACCAGCGGTGGAGGAACAAGAATGGGGAGGACCAAGGAGAAGGGACCAGAAGATTTACATTTATCCCCTTCGTGGCTAATTCACATCATATTAATTCAAACTGAATCAAATTTCCATCCAGAACTGAACAAAGAGAAATTGAGGGGACGTGACCAATGCTGATACCTTCGTATCTGAGGTCACCGGGTCTATTCAAGTGGAATCAAATCTTGCTCAGATATTACAAAATCTTTATTCACTAAAATGCTGATTTCACGTAATTTGCCACCACACAAGATTCAGCCAATTGGAATCTCCTGGACGCCATGTTACTGAGCCATAAAGGACCATCAAAAAGATTTTAAATATTAGAAAGACAAAAGGTGCAACATAGGGCGTTACCCTAGATGAAAGTGAGTAACAATCAATGCGAGGAGTCACTCACGATTGGTGGTTGTGAACAATCACAACCACTATATTTGCTTGAAAATAGATACCCACGGCTGTTGCAGACCAAGATGTCTGGAGAAGAAATGGGGTCAATCCACTCCTCGCTGCCGTGATAATTGTGACTTTACCTGAAGAAGAAGCTGATGCTCCGAAACGCGTGCAAAATAAATCACATGATCGTCAATATCTTGATTTCCGATCACAGAACCACAGCGTGTATTGACTCATTTCTTCTTCTGAAATCCTGATATCAAAAAGATTTTTAAAAATCCTTATACTCACCTTCCTGCTGAACTCTCCGGTCCCTCGGCTCCTCACCGGCGTCTGTATGGTCCTCACCACATCTCATCACTGCTTAGCACTGGATCCTGAGAGTTTCCTCAGGGCTGGGACTTCTCAGATGAAGCCTGGAACAGTTCTGCCCAAAATCACAGCGTCATCATGACACAACAACCTTAGGCTCCTCCTAGGCCTTGTCTGAGCAAGGAGTCCCAGTAGGGATGAGCAGGTACCGAAATATTAGTAATCGCTATACTTGTTATGAGAACTTTCCAATAATCGCGTATTTCCAATAATCGCATATTTGTTCCAAATAGCGAGTACAAGCCTTGCTGCAGGCATTCTCCAGGCTCTTCCCATTCAGTGTCATCACTTTCCCACCAATTTCATCCTTTTCCTCAGACCCCCAGACCCCTTTGTAGGGTCCATCAAAAAATTACTTGCTTTTCCCATTGGCTTACTTCCTTGTCCCAACAAAGTGTCAAGTGGTCTGTGGCAGAGGGTTTGGAAAGGAAGTGTAAATAACCAGCCATGTACCCACAGGCACAAATACTAAACTCACACATTGCCAAATTGCTATCTGTGGAGATGTTGACATTTAGGCTTGTGGAAACAGAATGTTTATGTGATCTCTTCCTGTAGCTGCCCCACAATACGCGGTTCATAGCCACCACTATTTTAGCCGGTGTGCTGTCCACGACTTACATAAACATATGTGAAACAATATCAACCATGCTGCCATCATTGCTGTAACTGGGAAGGTCCACGTAACAACTGACTCAGGAAGAAGTTGTTTTGGACAGTCAGGGATGATACATTTCTCTGATTGCAGAGTGGGTGAATAGGACCTGTGCTTTTAAACATGAAGCAGCAAAAATTGCTTCTTCTCTCTCTGCTGGAAAAAAAAGAGCTCTGCCTCTGGCAATAGTTATTGTTATACGGACACTGGAAGAACAGTTTAATTACCCTCTACCTAGTACGCAATCTTTCCCTCCCTGTATTGTGAGCTTGTTTTGTGGTTTCAGCTCTGATAAGAGCTATTGTATTCTGGTACTATGGAGCTAGTGACTCGCTCCTTTAAACTCTCTCCTTGCTCGGGAATCTCTCCCTCCCTACTCTACACTGACCTAGTATACACTGCAGGTATCCCTGAAAAGGGCTTTTGTTTTATAAAGTGGCCTAATACTCTCCCTAACATCTGAGCGCTCTCTCCCTATGCTTCAACCATGCTGGCTCCAGACTCAATGTGCGCAAACTAGCGGTGGGAGGGCTTTTACAGACCCCCATGATGCTGGATGGCCAGTCAATCACAGTGATGCCACAACCAAAATGCCTGTGGCATTACTGTGATTGGTTAAGAAGTCCTGCTTGTTTATTGGCTTCAAATGAGGCACCAAAATTGCAGGGCGAAAAATCAGAATATCGGGAAGCAGGTACACAAATACTCACAAAAATAACGAGTAACCCGAATAGCGCACTATCTGTACGAGTAATGAATAGTAACAATTACACTTGCTCATCACTTGTCATGACTACTGAAGCCTGTGATTGGCTGGGACAGTCATGTGCCTGACTGTATGTAATATTTGCATATCTGGATTGCTGTGAAATACATCTACTGATATTGTATCTTTAAAAAAATATAACTACAACTAGAGATGAGCGAATACTTCAGTATTCAGGTTCGGATTATTCTAACCGGATACTTTATTACTATCTGGGTATTCATCCTGAATACGGAACATAATTAAAGTCAATGGGGAACTTGAATATTTATCTGGAAGATTCCCCAATATCTTAAATTATGTTGAGTTAAAGAAATTCAGCTCACCTTGCAGTACTCCATCAGGAGGTCCACACCTGGTCGGTGCACGGGTGAAAGTCTGGCAGATAGACTCTGAATAACATCCGTTAGAAGAAATCCAGCTCAACGCCCATGGTATCATGAAGAAACATTAAAATTCCAGTTATTGTGGTCAGATTAAAACCATGACAATGGGACTAGGAGTCACAAACTCCTCAATTCTTAATCATAGTGTGACTCACATCCAAAAAAAGCCACAGTCAAATAGGCACAGAAATGGTAATTATTAAAAACACAAATTCAAAAGGAGTTCGAAACATGTAATTGTGACTCCGAAGTCCCACTGTCATGCTTTAAATCTGACCACAATAAGTGGAATTTTAATGTTTTTTCCTGATACCATGGACGTTGTGTTGAACCTTAACCTTAAACAAAATGAATCCTCAGTTTTATTAACCTCATCTCTGTAGAAAAGTCTGGTGTCAGGGATCAGATTGTCTATGAAGGAGTTACATGCATGTTGGTTACTCACCAGGTTTAGCCAAGACCTTACCTGCATCAGATGCTACGAAAGAGGTCACGTAGCTGGAGGAGAGCAGGAAAACGAGGCCGGTCACTGGAGACATGGCGACTGGTGGAGACACTGAGGAGATGATCCCTAGGTGACTGGTTATATAGGAATTATACAAGGAAAAAGGAACATGGAAGAACCTGGAAGAACCTGGAAGAACCTGCTCAGTGACAATGAACTATTGCACAATCAGCGGTGTAGCTAGGATTCATGGCGCCCGGGCAAAGATCTATTTCGGCACCCCCCCCCCAGAGTAGGTGAGGGGCGGGGGTGGGGGGTTAGGGTGCTGTCAGCTTTCAGCCCCGCTGCCCCTGCAACCTTGTTTGAGGAGCGGGGGTAGGGGGTGCTGTCAGCTTTCAGTCACACTGCCCCTTCAGCCCTGGGTGAGGAGCGGGGGGGGTTGGTGCCGGCGCCCCCCCTCTGAGTTGCGCCCGGGGCAAAGGATCCGGCTGCACCCCCCTAGATACTCCCCTGTGCACAATTGTCCTACAATGTTCTGCAGACGTCACTGACTAATGACTTCAGAATGTAACTGCTGGTTATGAAAACATTAATAGCTCATTATTCTCTAATACTGAATACATTGCTGTAAACAGGCTGACGATTACCCAATGGATGTGGATAATAGGCGTCTTCATCAAGTGCCAGGATCTTCTGCACAATGCAACACATCATAGTTCTCATCATTGAATCGTGCTGTCGACTTACTATATATGTGTCCTAGATCGGTCAGAGGCTGCTTGTGTAAACCTTTATTAAAGGACCACCTGTCAGTAAATGTAACCTGATCGGCGGGGGTTTAGTGCCACTGGTCAGTCTGTGTAAATAGATCCTGAGTTATGTTGGGATCTTCTCATTGGAGATGACTGCAGACCACAGATTTCAGGAATACTATTATGGTCTTCTTCACATTGAGAGGTAGAGGCCATTTGGAGGAGTCTATAGACCCAAGATAACAGGTGACATCCGTCCAACATTCCATTGTGAACAATTGTTAATTCTCATGTAAGTCTCCTGGTCTGGTAGATTGTGAGGATCAAGCGATCAAGAAGCTCCAGTCCGGTCAGAGGCGGAGGCGAGACAGAGATAAGGGCCGAAAGCCGAGTATTCCCCTGGGGAAGATCTGTAGAGAGGGATGTCAAGGGAGCACATACACAAGAAGTCTGGGACTACATGTTTTAATCATAGAATTCAGGGTCCTCATTCAGACCTACTGCCCCTAGTGTAATACATATGGCTCCATCACTCCCAGTACAAATGTGACCCCATCACCCTCCAGTTAAAAACATCTGGTCCCATTAAATCCTGTGTATATAATTTGGCCCTTGCAAACAAGAGGGTTGAATGGAGTATCAAATCTTGTTGAAACCCAACACTGGACAACTGATGGTGAAGCCTAGACACCGATATGTCTATCTGGTGAAGCCTCAGAACAATAAGGTTGAGAATAGAGATGAACGAAGATTTAGAAGTTCGAATTCGGTTTGCTCAACTTGCAATGTTCACTAAATTGTTTGAAGAACAGTTCACCAAACCCTATTCAAATCAATGGAAGGCAAAATCAAGGACCTACAAGACACTTTAAACGGGGCCCAAAAGCTGCCAAACAGCTCAAATTAGGGACAGAAGAGTTAAAATTTTCATCATTGTGCATAATGGATGCATGGAATAAGATCTGGCCCAGTATTTCAAGATTCAGGTGTAGGCATGGTGCTCAGAGAGCCCTGCTAAATTCAGGAAACACAGAAGACACCACAAAAAGAATCTCCACATTTCAAAAAATTAGGACCAGATACCACCAAAGTGGCATCAATTGTCCCAGAATAAAAATTAGAGAATGGCGAAGTCTTCCTGCACGGCACAGAGTCTGGGGCAGTGCCTGGCCTAGCATTTTAAGGTCAAACACTCATTAGTACCAGGAGGATGAGTAACATGTATAGGCATTGTACTCACAGAGCCCTGCTAAATTCAGAAAATAGACAAGAAGGAGCCCCCCCACCCCCAAGAAAAATCTTCATATTTCAAAAAATTAGGGCCAGATACCACCAAAGTGGCATCAATTGACCCAGAATGAAAATTGGAGAATGGCAATAACATTGCAGCACACTGGAAAATACATCACTGTCTCAGAGCAGTCTGACACTGGGGTGGAAAAGTCCCGGGACATTCATGACTTGTTCATCTTGAAAGTTAGGCGGTCTACACATTCTGGGAACAGTCAGATGTGCTTATCTGTCAGGTTTATCTGTATAGCTTATGCTATTTTAATTGTTTTTATACTGTGTCCTTCTTGTTGTTCCTTTGTATTGCACTAAATAAAGCATTGTTACATTTGTTTAAATAAAGGAGTGATCTCATTCATTACGTACACCTTTTTCTTCATTGTTGCATCCATCAGGACACCACCAGAAGTGCTGAAGACATGTTCTGAGAGAACGCCGGCACAACACAACCTCCAAGGTATGACTGGCGAGCTCAGGACACTCCTCTATTTTAGAAGCCCCAAATACAAAAGGGTCCAAACCCCCCAGATGACTTGGATATTGAGCTCTACATACTCCTGCACCATCCTCTCCAGACACTCGCTATGTGGCAGGCTTGTGCTCAGTTCTACCGGTGGACGGGCTGGTTGAAAAAATTGGTCAACTGCTTCTGACAGTTACATTGCTGCAAATGTTTCTACGCAGATAACTCAATGTTCCCCAGGTTGTCAGTGTAGATTTGTGATGTGCACTGTGTGCCTCATTTATGTGTTGGTGAAAACAAGTCTTACGATTGTCTACCAGCTTTTCTTGATACTTCAGCATGTGCGCGTCTCTCTCCAAGGTGGGAAGCATCTGACTCAATTTACTCTTGTACCGCATCATTCATAATTTGAATCCTAACAATACAGTCATCATGTTGCGGATAGTGCGGCAAGAAGATACTCATAATTCTGATGCATCCATGAGGTCCAAATCCTTGATGTGTTGGTGGTGGCGTAAAAATCGAGCTTCCCTCCTCCGTCCTCTCCCACCAACTTCAGACCACTGAAAGGGAAATCATTTCTTCCTCATCTCTTGATTGTTCTATGCTTATCACCTCTTCATTATCAATCTGTTCCATTTCTTCCTCAGCTCTTGATTGTTCTATGCTTATCACCTCTTCATTATCAATCTGTTCCATTTCTTCCTCAGCTCCTGCACATTCAGTTTGTCTGGTACTATGTCTCTCTGTCGCTCTACTCCATCCTGCCATGTCATCCGGCATTGTGACGAGAGTCTGAACCTTTGAGATATTGATACCCTCTCTGCATCCTCCTCTTCTTCCTCCACCTCTTCCTGTGGTAGCACCACCTCATTCCGCGGACTTTTCAAAGTTTACTACAACATGTAGATGACCGGAATAGTGATACTGATGATGACATCGTCAGTGCTAACCATCATCATAGCCATTTCAAAACTGTGCAGAAGGTTACAGAGGTCTTTGATATTTGCCTTGTCTGGAAGTGTCATTTGCACCACATTCAGCTTTGCGTCACTGTACATGACTTACTGCTCCAGGGCTTGTCGCTGCTGCCATAGTTGCTTTAACATGTGCAGAGTGGAATTCCACCATGTTGGCACAATGCATATCAAAACTTTTAAAATATGTAGAGTAGGACCATTCTATCTGAGATATTCCTTGGCGTGGAAGAGTGGCTCAAGAGATTATTTCAATAATCTCTTGCGAAATGTCTCTATTTGTATGCAGTATGGTAGTGACAGGTGTACTTACACATTTATTTTTTCAGCAATTTTTGACTGTGCTGGCTCCCCCTGTTTTCTCTCTGATGATTACACCCAGTATACAGGACAGGAGAAGTGGTACTATGCAGTGTATATACACAGAATGATACAGACACTGAGGATTACACCTAGTATACAGGACAGGAGAAGTGGTACTGTGCAGTGTATATATACAGAATAATACAGATAATGAGGATTACAACCCATTATACAGGACAGGAGAAGTGGTACTGTGCAGTGTATATATACAGAATAATACAGATACTGAGGATTACACCCAGTATACAGGACAGGAGAAGTGGTACTGTGCAGTGTATATACAGAATAATACAGATACTGAGGATTACACCCAGTATGCAGGACAGGAGAAGTGGCACTGTGCAGACTATATACAGAATAATACAGATACTGAGGATTACACCCAGTATACAGGACAGGAGAAGTGGTACTGTGCAGTGTATATATGCAGAATAATACAGATACTGAGGATTACACCCAGTATACAGGACAGGAGAAGTGGTACTGTGCAGTGTATATATACAGAATGATACAGATACTGAGGATTACACCCAGTATACAGGACAGGAGAAGAGGTACTGTGCAGTGTATATATACAGAATAATACAGACACTGAGGATTACACCCAGTATACAGGACAGGAGAAGTGGTACTGTGCAGTGTATATATACAGAATAATACAGATACTGAGGATTACACCCAGTATACAGGACAGGAGAAGTGGTGCTGTGCAGTGTATATATACAGAATAATACAGATACTGAGGATTACACCCAGTATACAGGACAGGAGAAGTGGTACTGTGCAGTGTATATATACAGAATAATACAGATACTGAGGATTACACCCAGAATGCAGGACAGGAGAAGTGGTACTGTGCAGTATATACACAGAATAATACAGATACTGAGGATTACACCCAGTATACAGGACAGGAGAAGTGGTACTGTGCAGTGTATATATACAGAATAATACAGATACTGAGGATTACACCCAGTATACAGGACAGGAGAAGTGGTACTGTGCAGTGTATATATACAGAATAATACAGATACTGAGGATTACACCCAGTATACAGGACAGGAGAAGTGGTACTGTGCAGTGTATATATACAGAATAATACAGATACTGAGGATTACACTTAGTATACAGGACAGGAGAAGTGGTACTGTGCAGTGTATATATACAGAATAATACAGACACTGAGGATTACACCCAGTATACAGGACAGGAGAAGTGGTACTGTGCAGTGTATATATACAGAATAATACAGATACTGAGGATTACACCCAGTATACAGGACAGGAGAAGTGGTACTGTGCAGTGTATATATACAGAATAATACAGATACTGAGGATTACACCCAGTATACAGGACAGGAGAAGTGGTACTGTGCAGTATATATACAGAATAATACAGATACTGAGGATTACACCCAGTATACAGGACAGGAGAAGTGGTACTGTGCAGTGTATATATACAGAGTAATACAGATACTGAGGATTACCTCCAGTATGTAGGACAGAAGTATCAATCCTTGTTGTTCCTGACTCAAGAATGAGCAATTATTATAATTACGGATATGTTGTTGGTTTCTCACTTCTGTTCCTTGTTCCCGGTGTCAGCACTCTCTGGTATTGTGGTGACACACCGCCTGAGGACATGTTCTACTTTCCTTGTATACACTCATCTGCTCAGGATTTCATCCAGCAGAAGGGAAAGTCCCTGAGAAATGTCAATATCCCAGAGAGTGAAATGACGGATTATAACGCGGATGGTAAAATGTAGTGTGGAGCCCACTGGGACGGGATACTCGGTACCATACTGGGGGTAGCACTGGGGATGATCATGGCGGTCTTGGTCCGGACTGTGTCCCGAGCCCACAAGTGATGGGGGATATTTACAGGGGAGTTTGTTGTGACGCCACCCACGGGTTGTGGTCAGGGTGACCACCGCTGCTGCAGAACTTCCGGGGATGATGTTTGGGCAGCTGGTGATGTAACAGCTCTCCGCGGGCAGAGCCGGGTTCCTCGGGGCAGGGATGTAGGGGTGATAATAGAGGCGATGGCAGTTTGTGGAGGAAAGTAGGGTTTGAGCACAAGGATTACACAGACTCACGGTTTTGTCGTTTTCCAAGTCTTTACTGCAGATGTTGTTCAGCAGAGCACTGTCCACGGAGTCTGTACCGGGGCCGGGTTGCTCCCACCCTGACCGGGTCCTCAGCTTCCCACTGCTGCGCTGTGTGTGGCCCTGCTGCTGCTTCAGCTAGGCTGCTGGCCCCGTCTCTCCTCACAGGTACCCCCTTTGCTAGGCAACTTGAGTCTTTACCGTGTGCTTCTGACCCCGCCATGTTGCTTCTCTGAGGTACGGTGTAGATATATAACCTTCACTATTCCAGTGTTACTGTGCTGCGTGTGTCAGTCACAGTTTCGGATCCGGTATCCGGTCTTTGCGTTCCTCCGGGGCGAGTTATGAGGTAACTCAATCTCCCAGATGTGTTCTTCTGTTTCTATTGACTCCTCTCCTCAGACCCTGGCTAGGCCTGGAATTGAGTAGCAGACTGAGGAGAAGCCTGAGGCAGCCTCTTTACACTACAGTCTCCCTCAGTTCTCCCAGGAACTGAACTAACTACTTCCTCTCTACACCAGAATATATAGGGGAGCTGCTTTAGCTCCCCTTCTGGCCTAGAGGTGCTGGTGCAGTGTTAGGTGTTGTGTGGGGAGTTAACCCTTGTTGATATCACTGTGGCAGTTAACCCCTGGGGTGCCACAGTAGTAATGAGAGAACACTTAAACCTTGAGTCCTCGTTACATGAATCGAACAGTTTGGACGCTCGTGAGTATAATGGATGTCACTGGGAAACTCTGGAATTTTTCTAGAAGTCCCTAACAAGAGGGCAGGGGGGAGAGGAACATCGTGGAAATGGAATGGTATCATCATGGGTAAGATGCCCGGCCGATCTCTGACTCTCAGGTCGCTGCTGGGAGCAGAGGATTACTCCACTTTTATAGACTTACAATAAAACATAGAAAACCCAAGATAAAATGGATCTTACAGGAAAAATGTTCAGGAAACATTTCTCCTGTATAATGTCTTGTATATGTGGCAAAAAAAGAAACAAAACATGCATCCTGCACCCCTTGATACCCGGCCGTGTGTCAGCATATTCCCATGTCACCTATAACAGTAATCACCGGAAAATGTAATTATAACATTCACCTTATCTGGGCAGGTGGAGCGCGACATCTCCTGTATAATTAATGAACGCGCAACACTAAAAGATAAAAAGCCAAAGAGGACAATACAAAGAGTGACAACAATTAGAAGAGGAGGAACTGCAATACACCCTATATTAGACATAAAGAGGACCTCATATACCCTGTATTAGACATAAAGAGGACCTCATATACCCTGTATTAGACATAAAGAGGACCTCATATACCCTGTATTAGACATAAAGAGGGCCTCATACACCCTATATTAGACATAAAGGAGGGTCTCATACACCCTATATTAGACATAAAGAGGACCTCATACACCCTGTATTAGACATAAAGGAAGGCCTCATACACCCTGTATTAGACATAAAGGAGGCCTCATACACCCTGTATTAGACATAAAGGAGGGCCTCATACACCCTGTATTACACATGAAGGAGGGGCTCATACACCCTGTATTAGAGATAAAGGAGGGCCTCATACACCCTGTATTAGACATAAAGAGGACCTCATATACCCTGTATTAGACATAAAGGAGGGCCTCATACACCCTGTATTAGATATAAAGGAGGACCTCATACACCCTGTATTAGACATAAAGAGGGCCTCATACACCCTGTATTAGACATAAAGGAGGGCCTCATACACGCTGTATTACACATAAAGGAGGGCCTCATACACCCTGTATTAGACATAAAGGAGGGCCTCATACACCCTGTATTAGATATAAAGGAGGACCTCATACACCCTGTATTAGATATAAAGGAGGGCCTCATACACCCTGTATTAGAGATAAAGGAGGGCCTCATACACCCTGTATTACACATAAAGGAGGGTCTCATACACCCTGTATTAGAGATAAAGGAGGGCCTCATACACCCTGTATTAGACATAAAGAGGACCTCATACACCCTGTATTACACATAAAGGAGGGTCTCATACACCCTGTATTACACATAAAGGAGGGCCTCATACACCCTGTATTAGACATAAAGGAGGACCTCATACACCCTGTATTAGACATAAAGAGGACCTCATAAACCCTGTATTACACATAAAGGAGGGCCTCATACACCCTGTATTACACATAAAGGAGGGCCTCATACACCCTGTATTAGACATAAAGGAGGGCCTCATACACCCTGTATTACACATAAAGGAGGGCCTCATACACCCTGTATTAGACATAAAGAGGACCTCATACACCCTGTATTAGACATAAAGGAGGGCCTCATACACCCTGTATTAGACATAAAGGAGGGCCTCATACACCCTGTATTACACAATAAAGGAGGGCTCATACACCCTGTATTACACATAAAGGAGGGCCTCATACACCCTGTATTACACATAAAGGAGGACCTCATACACCCTGTATTAGACATAAAGGAGGGCCTCATACACCCTGTATTAGACATAAAGGAGGGCCTCATACACCCAATATTAGAGATAAAGGAGGGCCTCTATACACCCTGTATTACACATAAAGGAGGGCCTGCATACACCCTGTATTACACATAAAGGAGGGCCTCATACACCGTGTATTAGAGATAAAGGAGGGCCTCATACACCCTATATTAGACATAAAGGAGGGCCTCATACACCCTGTATTACACATAAAGAGGGCCTCATACACCCTGTATTACACATAAAGGAGGGCCTCATACACCCTATATTAGACATAAAGAGGACCTCATATACCCTGTATTAGACATAAAGGAGGGCCTCATACACCCTATATTAGACATAAAGGAGGGCCTCATACACCCTATATTAGACATAAAGAGGACCTCATATACCCTGTATTACACATAAAGGAGGGCCTCATACACCCTGTATTAGACATAAAGGAGGGCCTCATACACCCTATATTAGACATAAAGGAGGGCCTCATATACCCTGTATTAGACATAAAGAGGACCTCATACACCCTGTATTACACATAAAGGAGGGCCTCATACACCCTATATTAGACATAAAGGAGGGCCTCATACACCCTATATTAGACATAAAGGAGGGCTCATACACCCTGTATTACACATAAAGGAGGGCCTCATACACCTGTATTACACATAAAGGAGGGCCTCATACACCCTATATTAGACATAAAGAGGACCTCATACACCCTGTATTAGACATAAAGAGGGCCTCATACACCCTGTATTAGACATAAAGGAGGGCCTCATACACCCTTATTAGAAATAAAGAGGGCCTCATACACCCTGTATTAGACATAAAGAGGGCCTCATACACCCTATATTAGACATAAAGAGGACCTCATATACCCTGTATTAGACATAAAGGAGGGCCTCATACACCCTATATTAACACATAAAGGAGGGCCTCATACACCCTATATTAGACATAAAGAGGACCTCATATACCCTGTATTACACATAAAGGAGGGCCTCATACACCCTGTATTACACATAAAGGAGGGCCTCATACACCCTTATATTAGACATAAAGGAGGGCCTCATACACCCTATATTAGACATAAAGGAGGGCCTCATACACCCTATATTAGACATAAAGGAGGGCCTCATACACCCTGTATTACACATAAAGGAGGGCCTCATACACCCTGTATTACACATAAAGGAGGGCCTCATACACCCTATATTAGACATAAAGAGGACCTCATACACCCTGTATTAGACATAAAGGAGGGCCTCATACACCCTTATTAGACATAAAGGAGGGCCTCATACACCCTATATTAGACATAAAGAGGACCTCATATACCCTGTATTACACATAAAGGAGGGCCTCATACACCCTGTATTACACATAAAGGAGGGCCTCATACACCCTATATTAGACATAAAGAGGACCTCATACACCCTGTATTAGACATAAAGGAGGGCCTCATGCACCCTGTATTAGACATAAAGGAGGGCCTCATACACCCTGTATTAGACATAAAGGAGGGCCTCATACACCCTGTATTAGACATAAAGGAGGGCCTCATACACCCTTTATTACACATAAAGGAGGGCCTCATACACCCTGTATTAGACATAAAGGAGGGCCTCATACACCCTGTATTAGACATAAAGAGGGCCTCATACACCCTGTATTAGACATAAAGAGGTCCTCATACACCCTGTATTAGACATAAAGTTGGGCCTCATACACCCTGTATTAGACATAAGAGGGCCTCATACACCCTGTATTAGACATAAAGTTGGGCCTCATACACCCTGTATTAGACATAAAGGAGGGCCTCATACACCCTGTATTAGACATAAAGGAGGGCCTCATACACCCTGTATTAGACATAAAGGAGGACCTCATACACCCTGTATTAGACATAAAGGAGGACCTCATACACCCTGTATTAGACATAAAGGAGGACCTCATACACCCTGTATTAGAAATAAAGGAGGGCCTCATACACCCTGTATTAGACATAAAGGAGGACCTCATACACCCTGTATTAGACATAAAGGAGGGCCTCATACACCCTGTATTAGACATAAAGGAGGGCCTCATACACCCTGTATCAGACATAAAGGAGGGCCTCATACACCCTGTATTAGACATAAAGGAGGGCCTCATACACCCTGTATTAGACATAAAGGAAGGCCTCATACACCCTGTATTAGACATAAAGGAGGGCCTCATACACCCTGTATTAGACATAAAGAGGACCTCATATACCCTGTATTACACATAAAGGAGGGCTCATACACCCTGTATTAGACATAAAGGAGGACCTCATACACCCTGTATTAGACATAAAGGAGGGCCTCATACACCCTGTATTAGAGATAAAGGAGGCCTCATATACCCTGTATTAGACATAAAGAGGGGCCTCATACACCCTGTATTAGACATAAAGGAGGCCTCATACACCCTGTATTAGAGATAAAGGAGGGCCTCATATACCCTGTATTAGACATAAAGGAGGCCTCATATACCCTGTATTAGACATAAAGAGGACCTCATACACCCTGTATTAGACATAAAGGAGGGCCTCATACACCCTGTATTAGACATAAAGGAGGGCCTCATATACCCTGTATTAAAGATAAAGGAGGGCCTCATATACCCTGTATTAGACATAAAAGAGGACCTCATACACCCTGTATTACACATAAAGGAGGACCTCATACACCCTGTATTAGACATAAAGGAGAACCTCATACACCCTGTATTAGACATAAAGAGGACCTCATATACCCTGTATTAGACATAAAGGAGGGCCTCATACACCCTGTATTAGATATAAAGGAGGGCCTCATACACCCTGTATTAGACATAAAGGAAGACCTCATACACCCTGTATTAGACATAAAGGAGGACCTCATACACCCTGTATTAGACATAAAGGAGGGCCTCATATACCCTGTATTAGACATAAAGGAGGCCTGATATACCCTGTATTAGACATAAAGGAGGCCTCATACACCCTGTATTAGACATAAAGAGGACCTCATATACCCTGTATTACACATAAAGGAGGGCTCATACACCCTGTATTAGACATAAAGAGGGACCTCATACACCCTGTATTAGACATAAAGGAGGCCTCATACACCCTGTATTAGAGATAAAGGAGGGCCTCATATACCCTGTATTAGACATAAAGGAGGCCTCATACACCCTGTATTAGACATAAAGGAGGCCTCATACACCCTGTATTAGAGATAAAGGAGGGCCTCATATACCCTGTATTAGACATAAAGGAGGCCTCAATACCCTGTATTAGACATAAAGAGGACCTCATACACCCTGTATTAGACATAAAGGAGGGCCTCATACACCCTGTATTAGACATAAAGGAGGGCCTCATATACCCTGTATTAAAGATAAAGGAGGGCCTCATATACCCTGTATTAGACATAAAGAGGACCTCATACACCCTGTATTACACATAAAGGAGGACCTCATACACCCTGTATTAGACATAAAGGAGAACCTCATACACCCTGTATTAGACATAAAGAGGACCTCATATACCCTGTATTAGACATAAAGGAGGGCCTCATACACCCTGTATTAGATATAAAGGAGGGCCTCATACACCCTGTATTAGACATAAAGGAAGACCTCATACACCCTGTATTAGACATAAAGGAGGACCTCATATACCCTGTATTAGACATAAAGGAGGGCCTCATACACCCTGTATTACACATAAAGGAGGGCGTCATACACCCTGTATTACACATAAAGGAGGGACTCATACACCCTGTATTAGACATAAAGGAGGGCCTCGATACACCCTGTATTAGACATAAAGGAGGGCCTCATATACCCTGTATTAGACATAAAGGAGGGCCTCATATACCCTGTATTAGACATAAAGAGGACCTCATACACCCTGTATTAGACATAAAGGAGGGCCTCATACACCCTGTATTAGACATAAAGGAGGGCCTCATATACCCTGTATTAGAGATAAAGGAGGGCCTCATATACCCTGTATTAGACATAAAGAGGACCTCATACACCCTGTATTACACATAAAGGAGGACCTCATACACCCTGTATTAGACATAAAGGAGGGCCTCATACACCCTGTATTAGACATAAAGGAGGGCCTCATACACCCTGTATTAGACATAAAGGAAGACCTCATACACCCTGTATTACACATAAAGGAGGGGCTCATACACCCTGTATTACACATAAGGAGGGCCTCATACACCCTGTATTACACATAAAGGAGGGTCTCATACACCCTGTATTAGACATAAAGAGGGCCTCATACACCCTGTATTAGACATAAAGAGGACCTCATACACCCTGTATTACACATAAGGAGGGCCTCATACACCCTGTATTACACATAAAGGAGGGCCTCATACACCTTGTATTAGACATAAAGAGGGCCTCATACACCCTGTATTAGACATAAAGAGGTCCTCATACACCCTGTATTAGACATAAAGGAGGACCTCATACACCCTGTATTAGACATAAAGGAGGACCTCATACAC
>JARQOC010000013.1:6404794-6447843 GCA_033576535.1 Allobates femoralis | reverse complement strand
GTCCTGCAGATAGATGGCGGCTCCAGAGCTCTACATCTGGTGACCAGACTACTGATGAGGCCACTGGACCAGGGTCCTGCAGATAGACGGCGGCTCCCAGAGCTCTATATCTGGTGACCAGACTACTGATGAGGCCGCTGGACCAGGGTCCTGCAGATAGATAGCGGCTCCCAGAGCTCTATATCTGGTGACCAGACTACTGATGAGGCCACTGGACCAGGGTCCTGCAGATAGACGGCGGCTCCCAGAGCTCTACATCTGGTGACCAGACTACTGACGAGGCCACTGGACCAGGGTCCTGCGGATGAATTTACTGTACGGTTGATATTAAGGGGTTATTGTTAGTGATGTGCGAATAGTTCAGTGTTCAGTTTCCGTTTATTCTCTAACAGGATATTTTTTTATTATTTGGAGATTCATCCTGAATAATGAACATAAATGAAGTCAATGGAGAATCTTCCGGACAAATATTTGAGCTTCCCATTGAATTAGGTTCAGTATTTGGGCTGAATTCCCCGAATAGTAAAAACAGGTATCTGGTTAGAATAATCCAAACTCGAATACTTCAGTATTCGGTCATCACTAGTTACTGTATCTTTGAAAAAATATAAATACAACAGTAGATGTATTTCCTAACATCCAGATACAACACTATTATATATTATCAGTCAGGTACATGACTGGCAGAGCCAATCGCAGGCTTCGGTAGTCATGACATATGCTACTTGCATCATTGCTCCAATATAGCAGTAGAGAGGGGGAGGAAAGCAACCACATGCTCATGGAGGGCAGAGCAGATGCCTGTAGATAGGGAGGAAAGCGCTCATATCACAGGAGGTGGATGGGAATCATATAGGCTGTGTGTTAATGTGGAGGAGCACAGCGATGACTGATTCTGCATGATGGAAATCCAAACATCTGCTCCTCACCATCAGAGCGTATCAGGGATCTGGAGATAAATGAAGACCTGAGATAATAAAGTCTATTGCTAACGGTTATTTTAATCATTATTTGATAGCTGCGCTGATCTTTTCTGCCAGATCAGAGAGATTTTGCTTTGAGTTAGTTTCTCTATAGCTGGAGATCCCTGACGCTCAGCTCAGATAAGAACTGTAGAGTAATGAGATGTTGATGGGACACCAGCTGGAAATATTGTGCCCCATACAGGAGATATCACTTTGACACCACAGTCCTTCTTCTATTCTGGATGAAATAAAAAAACTGATGGCGCTTCCTAACAAGTGTGAACAGGTGCAAAACTGAACATGAAATATATCATAAGTGTAGAGGTGCACTCTGAAACGCCAAGGTATATAGACGAGGAATATTGGGGTATTGGAGCTTAGACATGGATTGCTGGTATTCTGCATGTTAGTCTTATGGTGGTTTCACACTTGTATTTTTTGTCTTTCGTGCATATCAGTCCAAACCTTGAAGCTCCTGATCAGACCTGTGTCCCTATACCTAAAATGGGACCGTGCATGCGGTGGCTCCAGGATTCAGCCTGATCCTACCACATCAGTTATGTTGTCACCCTCTGTGGACACATGAAGGTGCGTTTTTGTGATCCCACTAAAATCCTGATGCCTCTGGATGTGTCGGATCCGTATGCAAATTGAATGGGGTCCAATGGTGGATGGATCCATAAGGTGCGGATCCGTCCATGGGGATCTGATTTACCCCACCGAGTATGCCCAGAGTCCATTTCCTGCACCTCACAATGCATGTCCAGGCTTCTGGTCTCTCCCTCCTCCCTCTTTCCTCCTGCCTAGTCGCTCCTCCCTCCTGCCTAATCGCTCCTCCCTCCTGCCTAATCGCTCCTCCCTCCTGCCTAGTCGCTCCTCCCTCCTTCCTAATCGCTCCTCCCTCCTGCCTAATCGCTCCTCACTCCTGCCTAGTCGCTCCTCCATCCTGCCTAGTCGCTCCTCCCTCCTGCCTAATCGCTCCTCCCTCCTACCTAATCGCTCCTCCCTCCTGCCTAGTCGCTCCTCCCTCCTGCCTAATCGCTCCTCCCTCCTGCCTAATCGCTCCTCCCTCCTGCCTAGTCGCTCCTCCCTCCTGCCTAATCGCTCCTCCCTCCTGCCTAGTCGCTCCTCCCTCCTGCCTAGTCACTCCTCCCTCCTGCCTAATCGCTCCTCCCTCCTGCCTAATAGCTCCTCCCTCCTGCCTAATCGCTCCTCACTCCTGCCTAATCGCTCCTCCCTCCTGCCTAGTCGCTCCTCCCTCCAGCCTAGTCGCTCCTCACTCCTGCCTAATCGCTCCTCACTCCTGCCTAATCGCTCCTCCCTCCTGCCTAATCGCTCCTCCCTCCTGCCTAGTCGCTCCTCACTCCTGCCTAATCGCTCCTCCCTCCTGCCTAGTCGCTCCTCCCTCCTGCCTAGTCGCTCCTCCCTCCTGCCTAGTCGCTCCTCCCTCCTGCCTAATCGCTCCTCCCTCCTGCCTAGTCGCTCCTCCCTCCTGCCTAGTTGCTCCTCCCTCCTGCCTAGTTGCTCCTCCCTCCTGCCTAGTCGCTCCTCCCTCCTGCCTAGTCGCTCCTCACTCCTGCCTAATCGCTCCTCCCTCCTGCCTAATCGCTCCTCCCTCCTGCCTAGTCGCTCCTCCCTCCTGCCTAGTCGCTCCTCACTCCTGCCTAATCGCTCCTCTTTGTTGCCTAATCACTTTTCCCTCCTGCCTGATCGATGCTCCGTTCTACCTTCTTGCTCCTAACTTCTCCCTTCTGCCTAATCCCTTCTTCCAACTCCCTCCTGCCTAATCACACCTCTCTCCTGTATAATTGCTGTGTCCCTATACCTAAAATGGGACCGTGCATGCGGTGGCTCCAGGATTAAGCCTGATCCTACCACATCAGTTATGTTGTCACCCTCTGTGGACACATGAAGGTGCGTTTTTGTGATCCAACTAAAATCCTGATGCCTCAGGATGTGTCGGATCCGTATGCAAATTGAATGGGGTCCAATGGTGGATGGATCCATAAGGTGCGGATCCGTCCATGCGGATCTGATTTACCCCACCGAGTATGCCCAGAGTCCATTTCCTGCACCTCACATTGCATGTCCAGGCTTCTGGTCTCTCCCTCCTCCCTCTTTCCTCCTGCCTAATCGCTCCGCCCTCCTGCCTAATCGCTCCTCCCTCCTGCCTAGTCGCTCCTCCCTCCTGCCTAAGTGCTCCTCCCTCCTGCCTAATCGCTCCTCCCTCCTGCCTAATCGCTCCTCCCTCCTGCCTAATCTCTCCTCCCTCCTGCCTAAGTGCTCCTCCCTCCTGCCTAATCTCTCCTCCCTCCTGCCTAAGTGCTCCTCCCTCCTGCCTAATCGCTCCTCCCTCCTGCCTAGTCGCTCCTCCCTCCTGCCTACTCGCTCCTCCTTCCTGCCTGATCGCTCCACCTTCCTGCCTAATTGCTCCTCCCTCCTGCCTAATCTCTCCTCCCTCCTGCCTAAGTGCTCCTCCCTCCTGCCTAATCTCTCCTCCCTCCTGCCTAAGTGCTCCTCCCTCCTGTCTAATCGCTCTTCCTCCTGCCTAATCGCTCCTCCCTCCTGCCTAATCGCTCCTCCCTTCCCTCCTGCCTAATCGCTCTCCCTCCTGCCTAATTGCTCCTCCTTCCTGCCTAATTGCTCCTCCCTCCTGCCTAATCTCTCCTCCCTCCTGCCTAAGTGCTCCTCCCTCCTGCCTAATCGCTCCTCCCTCCTGCCTAATTGCTCCTCCCTCCTGCCTAATCTCTCCTCCCTCCTGCCTAAGTGCTCCTCCCTCCTGCCTAATCGCTCCTCCCTCCTGCCTAATCGCTCCTCCTCCTGCCTAATCGCTCCTCCCTCTTGCCTAATAACTCTTCCCTTCTGCCTAATCGCTCCTCCCTTCTACCTTCTTGCTCCTACTTTTTCCCTTCTGCAGAATCCCTCCTCCCTCTTGTCTAATTGCTCCTCCTTCCTGTATAATTGCTATTCCCTCCTTTCTGATTGCTCCTCCTTTCTACCCTCTTGGTCCTACCTTCTCCCTTCTGCCTAATCCCTTCTTCCAACTCCCTCCTGCCTAATCACACCTCTCTCCTGTATAATTGCTGTTCTCTCCTGCCTGATCACTTCTCCCTTCTCCCTTATTGCTCCTACTTTCTCCCTTCTGCATAATCCCTCCTCCCTCTTGCCTAATCGCTCCTCCCTGCTGTATAATTGCTGTTCCCTCCTTTCTGATTGCTCCTCCCTTCTACCGTCTCGGTCCTACCTTCTCCCTCCTGCCTAATCCCTCCTTCCGCCCCCTCCTGCCTAATCACTCCACCCTTCTGTATAATCGCTCCTCCCTCCTGCCTAATCGTTCCTCTCTCCTGCCTAATCACTCCTCCCTTCTGTATAATCGCTCCTCCCTTCTGTATAATTGCTGTTCCCTCCTTTCTGATTGCTCCTCCCTTCTACCATCTCGGTCCTACCTTCTCCCTCCTGCCTGATCCCTCCTTCCGCCTCCCTCCTGCCTAATCGCTCCTCCTTCCTGTATAATTGCTGTTCCCTCCTTTCTGATTGCTCCTCCCTTCTACCGTCTCGGTCCTACCTTCTCCCTCCTGCCTAATCCCTCCTTCCACCTCCCTCCTGCCTAATCGCTCCTCCTGACTCTCGACATTCTGATCAGGCATTCGGCAGCTGCGGTGGCATCAGTTAGCGGACACACGGTCAGGTGCAGATGCTCTCATTTTGAGGCTGCGCCGCCAGTATGAAGCCACCCTTAATAAGTTTCGAGAGTCTTTCAACGTCCTGAAATCTCCTCCCGGCAGAGGCTGGCGCACCTCTCTATCATAATCCACCACTCTTGTGTAGTAAATTATGGAGTTTGTTAAATGATTCCAACAAGTAATGTAGCCGGTGTGATCCATGAAAACTGCAAAATGTTTCCATATGTGGTAAACTGATGAATTTGGGTGGTAGACTCCATGTTCTTTTCATGGTCTTCTGGTCACTGGAGAATCTCTCACCTTTCTCCTTCTCTCTGTAGTGATTCTCCCGGATTTCGATTGTCCATTGACGGACACCACGGCCATATGTGAAGAACCTTTCCCTACACCGCAGTGCCTCAGTCACATCGAGTGTGGCCCCGGAGAGAAGTGCTGCCCTCTCAGCTGCAGTATGGCTTGTAGGATGGTGGAAAGTCGTCCTCATCTCCCACAAAACTGAATTGTCAATAGATGAAATGTAAAATAATTTTCATTAAAAATAAATCTGTGATCCTTGAAATGTCAGATGACAATCAATAAATCTGATTTATCGATTATGAAAAGATGATGGAGGGGAGGTGTCCCGGTGTAACACATCATCAATGATCTAGAGCTGCAAAGCTATTCACACCACTGCATATGACTGCTATATACTCTAGTTATAGATACAATAAAATCACAGAATGTACCAGATGCCATTTTTCTAAACTATACATTTCATATTACGTTTAATGGATATTATTTAAACACAGCATGTGTATATATATGTGTGGCGCCCTGCTCACACAAGTAACCACAGACTCACCTACAGCATAGAGGGATTCCACAGTGGGTACACAGCCACAGACAACACCTTCCACCCTAGCCCAGTAGGAGGAGGCCAACTTGCTGCCCTTAGGCAAGATCCCCTATAAATACCGGAGCTGGGGGCGGAGTTAGTTAGAGTGCGCAGACGCTAGGAGAGCTGTGAAGACGTGCTGGTGGTCGGTGCCACACTAGGCCCTTGCCAGTTACTCTTAACAGCCTCTCAAGCAGTCCTGCAGGGCCCAAGAGTGGGTCGGAAGGCATGGAGAGAGGAGAGAGAACAGTGGGAACCAAGGAGCCAGCGTTAGGTTCAACCAAGCAGCACCCCAGACACCAGAGTCCGAGTCTACCGGAGAGCACCTAGCCCAACAGAGAATACCAGTCTACTGTGGAGACTCCAGTCTCCCAGACATCTGTCTGGTCACCAACCAGAGATCCAGTCACCGCAGGGAGAATAGTGGCATTCCATCGAGGGTTTCCGATGACAGCACAGGTGAAACGAGAGCAGAGGAGGCCAGTCAAGTTCTACACGGGTCAGGGGCTTCACACACACGGGAAAAGGGAGGATGAGGCCTCATACCCACTCACTGTGGAGATCCAGAAGCGCTTTTTGAACACCCGGCAGTGCCCTGGACATTTTTACCTGCAATTCCACCAGTAAAAGGTAAAAAAACAACCAGTGGTGTGTGTCGGTACCTTACCCGTGCCCCTGCCGTCTACAGAGACTGTCCCGTTATGCAACAGCTTGGCCAAACCCCTGCTCCATCCTTCATCATCATCACCAAACTCCCCAGGGATCCAGCTCCGCCTGTGGGGAGCTTTAACACCTATCTGCCCATCCATCATCCCTGGAGGTCCCACGCAGCTCACGTGAACTGTGATCTTTTTACCCCCCTTTTTGTTGACCACCAGGGCCACGGGTCTGTACAGGCCACCCATGACAACCCAACAGCAGCAGAGGGCCCAGACACCCGAGTCCCCGTAAAACCTGGGCGGGTCCCATCCAGCAAACAGCACTGACTGCAGAGGAAGTGAATGTAGGGCACAGGATCACTGCCTGTGTTATTTAAAATGCTGGAATGATGATAAAATCAGCTTACTGACAGCCAATGAGTGTGCAGTGGGCGGTGCTGGGCACTGAGGCTGGGTGGGATCAGCTCTGGCTGTGAATTAGCAGATAGAAAACAAGCGGTGTCAGAGGTTTGGAGCGCTAAAGAAACCACGGGTTGGTGATTAAATTACCAATAATTTATTGCACGAACAGCAGGGGTCCAGTATGACACAACGCGTTTCGACGCACAGATGCGTCTTTCTCAAGTGGAACCACTTGAGAAAGACGCATCTGTGTGTCGAAACGCGTTGTGGCATACTGGACCCCTGCTGTTCATGCAATAAATTATTGGTAATTTAATCACCAACCCATGGTTTCTTTAGCGCTCCAAACCTCTGACACCGCTTGTTTTCTATCTGCTAATCTCTTTCTCCCTTGTTGGGAGTGCGGTGTGTGAGCTGCTCTAAGATCCATAGTACCTGGCAGTACATCATAAAGACCCACCCTTGAATGATCAACTGATACACAGTGTGGAGCTGGGACGGAAGCCAGTGCAGTGAGTCTGCCTCTTCGAGTGGAGGAGTGAAGGAGCCCACCTCCATCTCCAGAGGAACTAAGGAGTCGACCACCAGGCCCGGAGTATCAGAGGAGGAGGGAATATTGGCCCCTGTCACTACAGTGACCCACATTAAGGCTGCTTTCACATAACGATTTTCGGTCATCCGATTGTATTTGTTCCAAAACGGATACAATCGGATCCGAAATCGGACCCCATGATCCCCTATGGGAATTGGATGGGATCGGATGTGCCTCTATTAGCATCCGATTTTGGCACCATCCGATCCCATCCGATTTAATCACGGGCACAAAATCGTAGCCTGCTACGATTTTGTGTCCGTGACTCACATCGGACAGCATCGGATCACTGCTGATCCGAGGCTGATCCTAGTGCCCACAACATGGGAGCCTATGGACATCGGATTCGAGCTCACCTCGGATCCGATGTCGGCTCCGTATCCCCTGTCTTTCCCTGCTTCTGCTCCTCCATCTTCTTCCCTCTCCTATTCTATATGCTGTGCCCCCGCTATTCTATTTTGTATCCCCCGCTATTCTATCCTCCTCTATCCCTATCCTGTCCCCTGTCCTCTCCCTGTGTGTAAAAAAATAAAAAAAACCTCCTCCCGGAGGATACATCACCTGTCACCGGCTCCAACGCTGCACACGATCAGGACTGAAGAGCCTGTGATGATGTAAGAGACCCGGTCAGGTGACCGGGTCATGTGACTCTGACATCATCACAGGTCCTTCAGTCCTGATCGTGTGCAGCGTTGGAGCCGGTGACAGGTGATGTATCCTCCGGGAGGAGGTTTTTTTATTTTTTTTACACACAGGGAGAGGACAGGGAAGAGGACAGGGGACAGGATAGGGATAGAGGAGGATAGAATAGCGGGGGCACAGCAAAGAATAGCGGGGGGACAGAGTAGCATAGGAGAGGGAAGAAGATGGAGGAGGCAGGAGTAGGGAGAGACAGGGGACCGCAGGATCCACACGGATCCTGCAGAACGGATGGCTATTTGCCATCCGATTGCAGGGATCCATATGGATCTGTGCCTGTCCGTGGGATCCCCCTTCAAAGTCGGATCTCACGGACAGGCACAAAATCGTTATGTGAAACCAGCCTAAGCCATCAGTCTGGTTGTGCGGGGTGTTGCACAACCAGTAAAGGTTAGTGCAAACATACTAAAACCGTGTATTAAGTTTCTCCAGTTGCAGTGTGGCGCAATATCTGTTTTTTCTGGCTGTGAATTAGGCAGCCAAGCTCACTGAGCTGCTGTCCGTTTAGTTGAGCCACAAGTAAACAAAGTGTGTGCTAGGAATGAAGAGATAATTCAGGAGCAAACAAAGTTAGAAACAAACATTTTTTATAGTATTTTAATTTTGTATGTTATAGTACAGCACAGATTAGCTTAAAAAAGAGTTTCGATTTCAGGGTCGGACAACTTTTTAAGTATAGTTCATCCCCACACAAGGGGCCAGATATTCTTTATTGATGCAGGGTCCTCACAACACTATTTTCCTTGTGACTTACATCAGCGCCCATCCTTTGCTCCATCAGCTCCTTCCTGTCTCTCTTCTTCTCCGTGTGACCTTCCACTCCTCCATCTTTACTCCATGCTCGGGTCGTGACTTTACAAGGTGACTTAGTGCTGGTTTAATGTCTGTCCGAGTTACAGGTAAAACGGGGAATCCCAGACCAACTAAATGCAAACCGAGACAGAACCCAGAGATACCCAGGCACCCTTTAACCCCTATACATGGATCTGGCTTTACTGCAAGGTCTAGGAGGTTGCGGCCAATAGATTGCAGTCCAGGAATAGAAAAGTGGCTAAGGAGGGTCAAAGATGAGAGGTCAGAAAAGTACAAAACTATTAGGTTGGAGAAAGTAGAAAGTCAGGCAGAGGTAAATCTGGAAAATCCATAATACAAAGCAGGATAATAACAAGTGAACCAGGGAATATATCTGGCAACTAGCAGAAGCACACACAGGATTCACATAGACTGTAGTGATGGGCGAGTCCTAAATTACTCGGAATCGCTTGACTCTAGCGAGTCCGAGCCCGGGACTCGCTACTCGTTGGGAGTCTAGCGAGTCCAATGTTAATGAATTGAGAAGCGAGTCATAGCGAGTAATGTGCAATTTACAAATTGCAGATGTGTCTCGGAAGCTTCAGGCTCTATCTGCTAGGACTCGGTACTCTGCGAGTTTCCCAGTGTTTACTCGCACGAGTCCAATGCAAATCAATGGCAATCCTAGTTTTGTCAGAGACGCTGACAAAACTAGGATTGCCATTGTCTTGCATTGGACTCGCTACTGTGCCAGTGATAGCAGGGAAACTCGCAGAGTAAGAGCTGTCTGCTCTGTGCAGCTCCAGGGTTCTAGAGCCCGCCTGCTGCCTGATGTAGCAGAGCTGAGATTGTTCTCAGTCTGCTCATTCCCTGTGCATAGACATCTATATCTATGCACAGGGGATGTAGCAGAGGGGACATCGCGTTTTGGACTACGTCGGACGGAAGAGGATTTTTTTAATTAAAGATGGAGTCCCTAATGGCTTTTTTTTTTATTTCTAATAAAAAATTTTCTCTGTGTTGTGTTTTTTTTAACCCTTTATTGGAGGTTCTTAGTGGCCGGGTCAAATCTGGCCTGACATTAAGAATCTAGGGCTTAATACCAGCTTGTATAACATAGCTAGTATTAACCCCTTTATTACCCAGCGTGCCACCGCCACCAGGGCCGCTGGAAGAGCGGGGTTCAGCGCCAGAGGATGGCACTTCAATGAACGCGCCATCTTCTGGGGCGGCTGCGGGCTGCAATTTGCAGCGGGGGGTGCCCAGAAAGCTTGGGCCTCCCTGCGCTGCGGATTCCAGCCCCCAGCTGCTTAGCTGTACCTGGCTAGACATAGAAATTGCGCGGAGCCCCACGCATTTATTTTTTATTATTTCATGAAATTCATGAAATAATAAAAAAAGAGGGCTCGCCTATATTCTTGTGTCCGGCCAGGTACAAATAGGCACCTAGGGGTTGGGGGCAGCCCGTCGCTGCCTGCTGGATCCGGCTGGTTCCAGAAATACAGCGAAGCCTACGTCATTTTTTTTCTGAAAAATCAATAAAACAATCCTAAAAAAGGGACTGCATCTTTATTAACCCCCCCTCGCCCATGGTCCAGGGGTTAATAAAGATGCAGTCCCTTTTATTTACATTGTTTTATGGATTTGTCAGAAAAAATTTTTACGTGGGCTTCGCCGTATTTCTGGAACCACCTGGATCCAGCAGGCAGCGACGGGCTGCCCCCAACCCCCAGGTGCCTATTTGTACCTGGCCAGACACAAGAATATAGGGGAGTCCTTTTTTTTTTTATTATTTCATGAAATAATAAAAAAAAATGCGTGGGGATCCGCTCAATTTCTATGTCTAGCCAGGTACAGCTAAGCAGCTGGGGGCTGGAATCCGCAGCGCAGGGAGGCCCAAGCTTTCTGGGCACCCCCCGCTGCAAATTGCAGCCCGCAGCCGCCCAAGAAGATGGCGCGTTCATTGAAGCGCCATCCTCTGGCGCTGAACCCCGCTCTTCCAGCGGCCCTGGTGGCAGTGGCACACTGGGTAATAAAGGGGTTAATACCACCTTTGTTATACAAGCTGGTATTAAGCCCGGGATTCTTAATATCAGGCCAGGTTTGACCCGGCCACTAAGAATCTCCAATAAAGGGTTAAAAAAAACACAACACAGAGAAAATTTTTTATTAGAAATAAAAAAAAAAAGCCATTAGGGACTCCATCTTTAATTAAAAAAATCCTCTTCTGTCCGACGCAGTCCAAAACGCGATGTCCTCTCTGCTACATCCCCTGTGCATAGATATAGATGTCTATGCACAGGGAATGAGCAGACTGAGCACAATCTCAGCTCTGCTACATCAGGCAGCAGGCGGGCTCTAGGACTCTGGAGCTGCACAGAGCAGACAGCTCTTACTCTGCGAGTTTCCCTGCTATCACTGGCACAGTAGCGAGTCCAATGCAAGACAATGGCAATCCTAGTTTTGTCAGCGTCTCTGACAAAACTAGGATTGCCATTGATTTGCATTGGACTCGTGCGAGTAAACGCTGGGAAACTCGCAGAGTACCGAGTCCTGCGAGTCCCTTACTACTTGCCGAGTAACGAGTCCTAGCGAGTAGATTCGCCCATCCCTAATAGACTGCAGTATTTACTAATGGACTCAGGCCCAAACACAGAGTGTAGTGGGCCACTGTGCAAAAAAATTTTTGGGCCCCCCTTCATAGTGCAAAAAAGTTATGTAAATATATAGATTGCAATATTTATAAATGCTGCGTATTTTAGTGCGGGAAAATCTGCAGCATATCAATTCTTGCTGTGGGTTTCCCCACACTAAATGGGCTGTATATATAATATTGAGGCTATGCAGGGTTGTATTTATTATCTGGAGGCTACTGCTGGGTTGTATATATTATTGAGAGGCCAGTTGTAGCATCCAAATAATATATACAGCCCTGCACAGCCTCCAAATAACACATACAGCCCAGCACAGCCTACAAATAACACATACAGCCCAGCATAGCCTCCACATGACATACATAGCCTAGCATAGCCTCCAAATAACATATGTAGCACAGCACAGCCTTCAAATAACACATACAGTTCAGCACAGCCTTCAAATAACACATACAGCCCAGCACAGCCTCCAAATAACACATACAGCCCAGGATAGCCTCCACAATGCATATATAGCCCAGCACAGCCTCCAAATAACATATATAGCACAACACAGCCTTCGAATAACACATACAGCCCAGCACAGCCTCCAGATAATTATATTTTACTGACTGCAATGAGAATGACAAAATAGAAGTCCTGGGCAATAAAAGCCTAGAGAATAAAATCCTGTCTTTGGCAGAAAAATAAGTAAAGTTATATTGGACTATACAATCATTATCATCTTATGTAGAAAGTGACAGAGTCCCTAGGGGCCTGAGAATTCTTAAAGATGTACCTCAATATTTGGAAGAGAGGTCCCCCGACTCCAGGCCTCGAGGGCCGCCAATAGTGCTGGTTTTCAGGATTTCCTTAGCATTGCACAGGTGCTAATGTGATCATCTGTACTGGTAATGATTCCAACCCCTGTGCAATACTAAGGAGATCCTGAGAACCTTTACTGTTGGCGGCCCTCGAGGCCGGGAATTGGGGACCTCTGATTTGGAAGATAGCAGTTTTGTTAATGAGTGTGGTGACATCCAACTAGAGTGCGCAAAGAAAATGCTGAGATTAATCATAAAACAGAGTGAAAAGGATCATAAGGAGACTAAAAAGGACTTGGATATGGCCAAGGAGGACTTGCATGCAAGATATACCCCCAAACAATGGAATCTGTGTGCTGATAGAATGCAGAGAAGAACATTGCACATTCAGAATGAAGTGAAGCAAAGGAAAAGAGACACATTCATACGGGACAAAAGAGACTATGATTTGGGCCAGATTTTTAATTGGTCAAAACAAAGGATTGACCCGGACAATAGGAAAAGAAAATCATATGTTTGAAACAATAGGGGAGCTGAAAGAAAAAGGAAAAGAGAGGTTATTTTACAACAGATTCTTAATTCAGTGAATCCAAGAAATTGTCACAAAGTAGTGGACAAGCCTCAGGAAATAGAATGGGGGAACAAGGAGGGGCAGAGGGAGGGGCAGAGGGAGGGGGAGGCGGAAATACAGGTACCAGGAGGAAGCAGGTGTCCTGGAGGGAATAGGTACCCCCCCCCCTTCTGAAGTCCCTATGAAGTTTGTGCAGGAGTCCATCTACTATATAATTGCCGTAGCACGTTTTGTGTCGGCCCCCGGCACGTCGTGGCTATGTCACACTGTGACGTCACCACGCCGTGCGAGGCATTGCCCGCATAGCGGGCATTGCGACCCCTCGCCGCTGTCATCCCGCTCCGGAGCCTGTGCCCCCGCTCCGGAGCAGCTGCTGTCAGCACATGCTGACACAGTGCTCCGGAGCCTGTGTCCCTGTGCCCCTGTGCCCCCGCTCCGGAGCAGCTGCTGTCAGCACATGCTGACACAGTGCTCCGGAGCCTGTGCCACTGTGCTCCTGTGCCCCGTCATACTAAAGTTAAATCAAGTGTTTAAAAATAAAAAATCTTTATTCTCACCTTCCAGCGCTCCCTCGGCGTCTCCAGCTGCAGCTGCTCGCTCGGTAACAGGACCTGTGATGATGTCAGAACCCGATCAGCTGATCGGGTCACATGACCGGTTACCGCGGTAACCGATGACGCTTTTGACGTCATCACAGGTCCTGCACACCCGATCGGCTGCAGCTGGAGACGCCGAGGGAGCGCTGGAAGGTGAGAATAAACATTTGTTATGTTGGGGGGGACATGAGGGGGGACAGGAGGTGGGGGACATGAGGGGGCACATGAGAGGGCACATGAGAGGGCACATGAGGAGCGGACAGGAGGGGGGGGGACATGAGAGGGCACAGGAGGGGGGCACATGAGGAGCGGACAGGAGGGGGGGGACATGAGAGGGCACAGGAGGGGGGCACATGAGAGGGCACAGGAGGGGTGCACATGAGAGGGCACAGGAGGGGGCACATGAGAGGGCACAGGAGGGGGGCACATGAGAGGGCACAGGAGGGGGGCACATGAGAGGGCACAGCAGGGGACAGTAGGGAGAGAGTAGGGGGACAGTAGGGCAAAACAGGGGGGCCGCAGAGAGGCAGCAAGATGACAGGAGGGAGAGAGGAGGAGGAGCTACGTGACAGCCCAAACTGATCCTGCAAAAAGTAGGATTCGGATGCCTATTTGGCATCCGATTGCAGAGATCAGTTTGGATCCGATGCTGTCCGATTTATTTCGGACAGCATCGGATTTAAAGAAATCGTAATGTGAAAGTAGCCTTACCACCAGAACGCACCCGCCTCCGTCTTCCGCCCGCTCTCTTCTATGTCGCCGCCACGTACAGATTGAAACCAAGATGGCGGCCGGGAAGTATCACGAGAGTTCCCGGCCGCCATCTTGGTTTCGCCCTGTTCACAGTGGCGACATGCAAGATGGCGATGGAAGTAAGTATTTCCCCGCCACTCTGCCCCCCCGGCCTCCACTGACCACTCTGCCCCCCGGCCTCTGCTGACCACTCTGCCCCTCCCCCCTGCCTCTGCTGACCACTCTGTCCCCCTTGATCTCCGCTGACCACTTTGCCCCCCTGGCCGCCGCTGACCAATCTGCCCCCCCTTCCCTCCACTGACCACTCTGCCCCCCCTTCCCTCCACTGACCACTCTGCCCCCCCACCCTCCGCTGATCACCCTGCCCCCCGACCTTCGCTGACCACTCTGCCCTCCCCTTGGGCCTACGCTGACCACTCTGCCCCCCCCGTTCTCTGCTGACCACTCTGCCTTCCGTCCTCCACTGATAAACTCTGCCCTCCGTCCTCCGCTGACCACTCTGCCCTCTGTCCTCCGCTGACCACTGAGCCACTGTACAGTGCTGACCACTGAGCCACCGTGCAGTGCTGACCACTGAGCCACCGTACAGTGCTGACCACTGAGCCACCGTACAGTGCTGACCACTGAGCCACCGTACAGTGCTGACCACTGAGCCACCGTACAGTGCTGACCACTGAGCCACCGTACAGTGCTGACCACTGAGCCACCGTACAGTGCTGACCACTGAGCCACCATACAGTGCTGACCACTGAGCCACCATATACAGTGCTAACCACTGAGCCACCATATACAGTGCTAACCACTGAGCCACCATATACAGTGCTAACCACTGAGCTACCATATACAGTGCCAACCATTGAGCCACCATAGAGTGCTAACCACTGAGGCTGTTTACAGTGCTAACTATTGAGCCAGTGTATACTGTGCTAACCACTGAGACCCTGTATACTCTGCTAACCACTCAGCCGCCGTATACTCTGCTAACCACTGAGCCGCATAAAGTCTGCTAACCACTGAGTTGCTGTAAACTCTGCTAAGCACAGTGCTGCGGGCAGGAGAGGGCCGGGGGACAGCGGGCGGGTGCGGCCAGGAAGGCACCCCCGCCCCTACTGCCCGCACCCGGCCGCTGTTCCCCGACCCCCTCCTGCACGCACCCGGCCGCTCTTTCTCGGCCACCTCCTGCCTACACATGGCCGTTGTTCCCTGCCCCCTTCTGCCCGCTGTCCCCCTGACCCCCTCCTGCCGCACCCGATTGCTGTCTCCCTGCCTCCCTCCTGCCCGCATCCGGCCACTGTCCCCCGGCCCCCTCCTGCACGCACCTGGCCGCTCTTCCTCAGCCTCCTCCTGCCCACACATGGCTGTTATTCCACCAGCCCCCTTCTGCCCGCTGTTCCCCGGCTTGCTCCTGAACGCTCCCGGCCACTGTCCCCCAGCCCCCCTGACTGCACCCACCTGCTGTCTCTTCCTGGACTCCCGCACTTCTGCACACTGGCACCGCTGCACACTGGTACTGCTGTATGTATTCTATCTACTATATAATTGCCGTAGGCACTTCCGTGTCGGACCCCGCAAAAGACCGTGCCTTTGTCACTCTGTGACGTCACCACGTGCGACCCCTCGCCGCTGTCAGCACACCCCCCCAACCCCTGTCACCACACCCCCCCCATATGTCCTCACCCCCCCCATATGTCCGCACACCCCTGCTCCGATCCCGCTGCGGAGCCGCTGCTGTCAGCACATGCTGACACAGTGCTCCGGAGCCTCTCCTGTAACCACGCTCCCCGATGTCCACACACACCCCCCCCCCCGCTGTCACCACACACCCCCCATATGTCCGCATACCATATGTCCGCCAAAATCGCGGCAGATGCGGTGAAAAAAACCGCATCTGCCGCGATTGCCGCATAACCGCTGCACTTGCGGCGCGGTTGCGGTAATCCCCATAGAAAGTATAGGGGGACTTGCGGCAGGTGCGGCAAGTGCGGTTTTGCACTTGCGGCAGGTGCGGCCGCGAAAAAAACCGCGGTCAGACGTGGTTTATTTCGCGGCTGCACCTGCCGCAAGTGCAAAACCGCACTTGCCGCACCTGCCGCAAGTCCCCCTATACTTTATATGGATATTATTTGAAAATGTTAAAAAAAAATTTAAAATATTCTAGACACCCGATGCATTTGCATCGGGCTCACAGCTAGTTGTTAATAATCCTGTAATTAATGTAACTGATCATCATCTGTCTGCTGATGTAGTGTTGTAGGGGTTGAATCATTGTGTTCCTGAAAAATTCAATTTCGCAGAATTCAAAGTGGATTTGTTCAAAGCGACAAGAAAGATGCATCTTCACACATATATTGAAGGTCAGGCTGAAATAAGACCTGTTTCTGAAAAGAAAAAAAACACCGGTGAGATTGGACCTTTGGGACTTAATCCCTTATGTTCGAATTTACTGGAGGTTGATGATGATGCGTCAGATCCTTTAAGTATCACTGTCTATAAAGCTGTTTTTGAGCCAGTAAGTGTAGTAAAAGATACGAGTCCTTTTGTAAGGGGTTCAAGTCCACTTTTTGTCCACCAATAACCCAGGGTAATGTTGTCGATTTATTTCAAGAACAGTTGTCAGGAGATGTGGAAGCTCTGTTCTATGACGCCACCCCACGGAATTTGACGTAAGGTGAGTGGGAAAGCCTTAAGGTACCGTCACACCTGGCGACGGCGCTGGAGATGTCGGCGGCGACTGGCGGGTGCGCGCACGTTTTTGGCGCCCCGCCAGCGTCGCCGTTCCCCATTTACATGGGGCGACATCTCCAGCCACGTGCCGGTGATCTGACAGGCGGCATCGCCGCCGGGGTCTCTCATAACCCCAGCGGCGATGCAAGACAATGGGAGCCTATGGCTCCCATCGCCTGTCAGGTCGCCGGCGGCCGTTTACATGTGGCGATGTGTGCACGTCGCCCCAGATCGACCGCCTGGTTTCAGGCAACCAGTAAATGGCGTCGCCCTTGCCCATTCATATTAGGTGATGCAGGGGCGATATCGGTGCCGTTAGGCCGCGCCCCTGCATCACCTATTAAATCGACGGTACCATTGCCTCGTGTGACGGTACCTTTAGAAGAGCTAAAACATTGGGATGATGTGATAGTACATAAGGCTGACAAAGATGGGAAAGATGTTGTGTTGCTACAAAAATCTGATTATATGAGTTAAGCGATAAGACAACTCAGATCCCAAAACGTATAAAAGGTTAAGCAGTGATCCCACAAATAAATGTAAAGAGAAATTGAGAATTCTCCTAAAAAAGTCAGTAGATCTTGGCATCCTGACCACGAAGGAAGCAGAAAAGTTGTACCCTGAGTTTCCATGTAAACCGAACTGGTATTATTTGCCGAAGATACACAAATTGCTCACTGTGCCTCCAGGAAGACCAATCTTGTCAGGGGTCGGTTCTTTGACCAAACCCCTGTAACGGTTTTTGACTCGCAGCAGCGTCTGCTGATGGGTGTAATCCCGGCATATAATAAAGATACAGACGATTTCTTAAGGGCCCTGAGAGGGATTGACTGGCAGGACAGTTTCCAACTCGCTTCAATTGATTGGAGAGTCTCTATACGAGGATCCCTCAGGACCAATCGGTAGAGGTGGTTCAAGAGGTCCTGAGGTAACTGACATGTCAGATCAAAAAATTGGATTTATTGTTGAAGCTTTGAAATTCGTTTTAGGCCATAATGCTTTCAAATTTGTTAACCAGTGGTATATTCAATGCGATGGTACCGCTATGGGCACACCAGTAGCATGCGTACTAGCAAATCTGTTTCTTGGGGTCATGGAAAATGAATTTGTGTATGCAATAAGTAAGCATTACTATCGTTATGTATACCAGAGGTCCCCAACTCCAGTCCTCAAGGTCCACCAACGGTCCAGGTTTTCATTACTTCCTTAGAAATTTGACAGTTAGTAATTCAATCTCCTGCACAGGTGGTGATTCCAATTGTGAAATGCCAAGGAAATCCTGAAAACATGCACTGTTGGTGGGCCTTGAGGCCTGGAGTTGGGGACCTCTGCTGTAGACGATGTGTTCGTGGTATGGGAGGGTCCAAAAAAATACCTAAATAAGATTAACAACATGAATATGAAGTTTACATACGCAATGGGAGGGGAGGTAATGGAGTGTCTGGACGTGAAAGTCATAGTCAGTGATGGGAAATTGGAGGCAGAGAATTTAAGAAAGCCCACAGCCACAAATTCTGTATTACATTATAATAGCAACCATCCGTATCATATAAAAAAGTCCCTGCCGTATAATCAAATCTTACGCGTGAGAAGGATAAATAGTGCAGAGGAGAGGTACGAAGAACAGGTAGAGGTGGCTAGAGGTTACCCGGTGGAGGTGGCTAGAGGTTACCCGGTGGAGGTGGCTAGAGGTTACCCGGTGGAGGTGGCTAGAGGTTACCCAGTGGAGGTGGCTAGAGGTTACCTGGTGGAGGTGGCTAGAGGTTACCCGGTGGAGGTGGCTAGAGGTTACCTGGTGGAGGTGGCTAGAGGTTACCCGGTGGAGGTGGCTAGAGGTTACCCGGTGGAGGTGGCTAGAGGTTACCCGGTGGAGGTGGCTAGAGGTTACCTGGTGGAGGTGGCTAGAGGTTACCCGGTGGAGGTGGCTAGAGGTTACCTGGTGGAGGTGGCTCGAGGTTACCTGATGGAGGTGGCTAGAGGTTACCCGGTGGATTTGATAAAAAAATGCTCAGGAAAAGGTGGACACAAGATGGAAGGAGGGTTGGAAAAAAGCAGTGGGGAATGTAAAAGAAAAGAGATTTATCTTTAACTTTAGATTTAGTGCTATGGATAGAATTATCCGACAAGCCATAAATAGAAACTGGTACTAACTGACAAACATGTGAGAGAGATAGCGCTGCGGAAACCATTAGTGACACATAGAAGATGTAAGAATACAAGTGACACAGTGGTGAAGAAGAGATTATTATCTGAAAAGATGTGGTCGGAGAAACAGAGCCCGAAGGAGAATTTTACGTGTGGCAATTGTAATTTTTAATGTCCCCAACATATGACAAGTAACCCAGTAAACATTGGTCATATGCTTCATGATGTAAGGCAATTCATATCGTGTAAAACCAAGAATGTAGCATATGGGATTTTGTGCCCTTGTGGCAGACACTACATAGGAAAGACCATCAGGCATCTTTATGGAAGGTTCAGAGAGCATTGTAAGTCAATTGAAACAGGCGTGGGTTCTACAAGGCTGATAGAGCATGTAAGAGAAGTCCATAATAGCTATCCTAAAACTCTTAAGGTGCCTTTACACCTTGTGAGATGTCGGCGGCGATGGACGGGAGCGCGCACGCTTTGGGCGCCCCGCCAGCGTCGCTGCCCCCCGTTTACACGGGGAGACATCTCCGGTGATGGGCAGGCGAGCTGAGAGCCGTTGTCGCCGCTGGGGTTTTGTGAAACAGTACAATGGGAGCCTGTCAGGTCGCCGGCAGCCGGTTACATGGGGCGATGTGTACACATCGCCCCAGATCGGCCGCCTGGTTTCACATCACTGATGTGAAACCGGGCAAGCTGTCAGAGCTGCTGACATCGCCCCTTTACATTAGGCGACACAGGGGCGATGTCGCCGCCGATAGGCCACACCCCTACGTCGCCTATGTAATTGGCGGCAATGTGGACTGGTGCAGCTGAGCTAATCCCCCCATGAGTCCCCCAATTCATGATGCAGCTGAGCTTCTCCCCGGCTCCATGAGTTCCCCCCAAATCATGCTGGTGGTGTGCCTCCACTCCACAGCCCCGCTCCGGCGCTTACCTAGAGCAGTCCAGGAGAATCCCTCTATCACAGCTCTGCAGCACAGTCACTGCCAGGTCAGGGAGAGCTGCTCTAACCTCCACGGACAGAGAACCCAGAAGTGACAGCGCGACAACTGCAGTGTCCCAGTACTCAATGGATACTGGGATGCTGCCGATGTCACCGCGCTTCCTGGCAGGAGCTGCCTGGCAAATTTTAGCCTGCGGGACAAGCACACAGCAGAGGCTCATGAGCAGTGGCGCATCCTTAAAAGGGTTGTCCAATCTTAAGCTGTACGTCTACAGTCACTATATGTGATTACAGACTTGTGAATCCTCACATCGTGTGCACTGTGCGCTGTGAGAATTCTCAGGTGTCGGGAACAGGCGGTCTTGTGACCACAAGCATACCATACAGTATGTATATTCCCAGCCACATTTTGACTAGGCTGTTTCTGGCCTTGCTCAATTAAGTTGCATTAAGAGAGGCCGAGCAAGTCTAGTCGGCATGTCACCGCATGTATGCAAACCACACACTTGCAGTCACACACCCGCCGATTCATCACAGCACTGCAAGCAATGCGAGGATTCATGAGTCTGCAGTCACATAGAATGACACAGAGTATTCACCGTGTTGTGAATCTTAGTGCTGCCTTAGGAAAAAACTGACAGGACAACCTGATCTGAAGCAAAGCTCAGACTCTGGCAATGACTCACACAGAGCAGTCGCTGACCTGACAATATGGACTCCTGTGAGGACTTATCAAGAGGTGATCAGTATTCTTCTACCCCAACCCTATCACCTCATACTTAGTACTAGGAGTAATATATGACGTTACTTTAGCAGACACAGCCAACATTGTGCAGTGTGACCGTGTCTGTATCAGTGTGATGTAGACGGGCCAGCATCTCACTCAGAGGTGCACAACATGTTTCAAGGCAAGAAACAGATTCATGCTGAATCAATCCCAAGGGACACCTACAGCCCCACTTTATAACACACGCACACAGCGCCACTGCATAAGACACACAGCACCACTGCATAACACACACAAACAGCGCCACTGTATAACACACACAATAGCAACACTGTATAACATACGCACAGCACAAACTGCATAACACACACAGCACCACTGTATAACACACACGCACAGAGCCACTGCATAAAACACACAGCACTACTGTATAACACACACACACAGAGCCACTGCATAACACACACACACAGCGCCACTGTATAACACACAAATCACCACTGTATAATACATGCACACAACGCCACTGTAAACACACACACACCACTGTATAACACACACACATAGCACCACTGTATAACATACACACAGCACAAACTGCATAACACACACACAGCACCACTATATAAACACACACACACAACGTCACTGTATAACACACACACACAGCACCACTGCATAACACACACACAGCACCACTGTATAACACACACACACAACGCCACTGTATAACACACACAGCACCACTGCATAACACACAGCGCCACTGTATAACATACACAGTATCACTGTATAAACACACACAGCGCCACTGTATAACATACACACCGCACCACTGTATAACACACACACAGTTCCACTGTATAACACACACAGCACCACTGTAAACACACGCACATAGCCCCGCTGTATAACACACACACAGCCCCACTTAAAAACACACACACAGCGCCACTGTATAACACACGCACACATCGCCACTGTATAACACATGCACACAGCGCCACTGTATAACACATGCAGCGTCACTGTATAACACGCACACACAACGCCACTGTATAACACACAGCGCCACTGTATAACACACACACACAGCCCCATTGCATAACACACACACAGCCTCACTGTATACACACACACAGCCCCACTGTATAACACACGCGCACAGCCCCACTGTATAACACACACACACAGCCCCACAGTATAACACACACACACAGCCCCACTGTATAACACACACACAGCCCCACTGTATAACAAATGCACATAGCACCACTGTATAACATACGCACAGCACAAACTGTATAACACACACAGTGCCACTGCATAACACATGCACATAGCACTACTGTATAACATAATCACAGCACAAACTGCATAACACACACACAGCACCACTGTATAACACACACAGCACCCCTGTATAACACACATAGCACCACTGTATAACACACGCACACAGAGCCACTGTATAACACGCACAGCACCACTGTATAACACGCACAGCACTACTGTATAACACACACAACGCTACTGTATAACACACACAGCACCACTGTATAACACACACAGCGCCACTGTATAACACACAGCGCCACTGTATAACACACACACAGTCCCACTGTATAACACACACAGCACCCCTGTACAACATAAAGCACCACTGTATAACACACACAGCGCCACTGTATAACAAACACAACGCTACTGTATAACACACACAGCACCACTGTATAACACACACAGCGCCACTGTATAACACACGCACACAACACCACTGTATAACACACAGCACCACTGTATAACACACGCACACAGCGCCACTGTATAACACGCACAGCACTACTGTATAACATACAGCGCCACTGCACAACACACACACAGCACCACTGTATAACACATACACACCACCACTGTATAATACACAAACACCACCACTGTATAACACACACACAAAGCCACTGCTGTGCCTCTCTCCCCTCTGGGGGCTGTGCCTCTCCCCCTCTGGGTGCTATGCCTCTCCACCTCTGGGCATTTTGCCTCTCTCCCTGGGTGCTGTGCCTCTCCAGCGAGAGATGTGTCTCTCTCCCCCTTTTAACAGGGAGGCCCTGTGTCTCTTCTCCTCACCCCTGACCTGTGTACTCTCCCCCTCTCCCTCACATGGGGGCCCTGTGTCTACTTTCTCCCCCCCCGTCTCCTTTCCCCCTCTTCCTCACGGAGGAGGGGTGGGGTGGGGGGGGCTATGTCTCCTCTCCCGCACACAGGGGTCTCCGTGTCTCATCTACCCTTCTCCCTCACAGCTTGTGCCCCTGTGTGTCCTCTACCATCTTTCCCTCACAGGGGAGGGAGTCCTGTTTCTCACCTCCCAGCACTGTCTTTTATCTCCCTCAGTGGCAGTGTTGTGTGCACAGTGAAGCCTCTCTCCCTCCTGTCCCTCTGCTTCAGCAGGTCTGGAGGAGATAGTGAAAGTGAAACTCAGTTCCAGCAGTCGGACAGGAGGGAGAAAGGTTGCGCTGTACACAACACTCAATAAACACAAGCACACACACACTCACACTCACACACACACTGCTCAGGACATGCACTCTTATCTTCATTTCCGATGTGGAGGACTCACCGGTCCTGCGGCTGCAGTCTCCTGGCCTTCTCCTCCTTCTCCAGATCTCAGTCACAGTTCAGCAGTGTGTGAGAAGGTCGCAGGCTCACAGCATGATAACCTCATCACACACATGTTTGCCCGCGCCCCAGGAAGACGTAGGGTCCACCTGTGCACCAGCCTGGGGGTAAATGCCACCACATGCACCCTCCGGACTGCTACCTTGCTCGTGCCTCCGCTCCACATGGCTAATTTGCATAGTTTCCAACTTAGCCATGTGGTCAGAGCTAGCGATGATGGAGCCTCAGAGGGCCCCTCCCGCTCGGGGCCCCGGTGCAATGCACGGCTTTAGTGAGTGGTAGGTTCGCCCTGGAATGGGCTGAAGTCAGAGTTGATGACTGCAGCTGGGCAGCCATACAACACATCCACAAGTCACACTGCTACTTCACTAGCCCCACCTTTGGAGTGAATACAGCGCCTCCTGGTGGCAGGCACAGAAATTGCAGGAGCAGACAGACTCCTGGGATGAGGCTGGCAGCCTCAATACACAGGGAAAATGAATGAAGATGACACACTGTACCATGGAGAAGACACGAGAGCTACAGGTTCAAGAAAATGGGTAAGTAATTCGTTTTTTCTAATTTTATTTATCTTTTTACTGCCAGCTGACCGCCCTTTTTAGATAATTTCCAATAGTAGAAGAGTGAAATTGGCTCAATTATTAGTTACAAAAACAAAATCAATATCATCCAATAAAATATAAGGTATTAACCCATTCCTGCAAATGGGTGTAAATATACATTCAGAATGCAAGTAATTTACTGCAATTAGAAGTACAGCTATGCCTGATGAATGGTTTGGGTACAGGGGTTGTGCCAGTCCTCAGCAGGTGCCGGCTGTTACACACAGTCTTCAGCTACAAATTCTGAGACCAGACATCCTGCTCATCCCAGCACTTGACCCATCATATGCTGCTCTCTGGAGAAACAGCAACATGTGAAGGATCTGACAGAGGGAGATTGCTCCGTCTGTCTGTGGCATCCCAGGGTTCGGATACCACAGATACACCTGGAGCAGAGAAGGATCTCCACAACAGGTAAGCCCGCATTCAACACCTTCCACTCCAGACCTGAAGGGGGAGCTCTACGAGCTGAGTTCAGGCGAGGTCCCCTATGAATTCAGGTTTGGAGGCGGAGTTAGGTAATTCAGTTCCAGGGGACTGTGAAGACATCCAGGTGATGTGGCTGTGCTAAGCCAGTGCCAGTGAGAGCCTGAACACTGTGAGGGACCAAAGAGTGGGGGTCGGAGGCAAGGAGAGATAGTGAGGCGAGTGGAGCCATACAGGTTTGCCCCAGATGAACATCGTTGACAAACTGGACACCAGTGTCTGAGACTGTAGAGATCTAACTGCCCAGCAGTAAAGGCCGGAGGTCAGGGAGATGCCAAGTCTCCTGGCCACAGCAGCACCTGAAGGCACAGGTGCTCATCAGAGCCCAGGGACCGCAGCTGGTACAGCAGTGCTCAGCAGCAGGGTTCACACCGCCTGCCATACAGGTGAAGACAGTAGGAGAGGGTCAGGGCCTAGCCTCAGGCAGCCTAGGGCCATAGCAACCACAGCACAACAGGGAGGCCTCATAACTCATCGGGTGTGGAGATCCTGAACTGCTTCCAGACCACCCGGACTGTACCCTCGACTATACTTGCAACATTAGTAAAGGTACGGAAACAAAAAACCAGAAAGAGCACAAACACAGGCCGAAGCCTTATGCTCTGACGTCAGGCGACCATTGCAGGCAGAGTGCGCAGGGTAGCATAGGGGACTACGCCTTGAACATCCAGGAGGCGCTGTGAGCATTAAAGCAGGTAGAGCATGCAAGTGTGCAGGAGGAGGATAAAATGCTGATTGTACAGTTTCTGGCTGCCGGGCCTGATGCAGTGACCGGGTCTGAAGCTGCTGCTGCTGGCTGTCCACCTGAGCTTGGTGCTGCAGCCATCTCTGGCTCAAGAGTCACTGACCTTACTGGTTCTGGAATCCATTCCGGGCCACTGGGGGAGTCCATCTCCTCGACCCCACATGCCGGAGTTCTCCGGGCGCTGCTTACCATGGCGCCTCTACAGTTCTTCTCTCTCTAGAAGTCCTGGTCCACAGCGGGCACCTGATCCGGGCCTCCTCTGGGCTGCTGGGGGAGTCTATCGCTTTGACTCCACACACCGGAACTCTCTAACCGCCACTTGCCATGGTGCCCACCGGATCTCTCTGTCTTGTTTGCGCCAGAACTCTCCTCTGTCTCCTCCATTCGTGGGAGTATTTCTATGCTCTCGGTGTTGGGCATGCCTCAGGGTGGAGTAACACAGTCCTTTGGCTTGCCCTCCCATCTCTCATAGGGTGAAGGGGGTGTAGGCCATTTTTCCCGCTTGCTGCTGGCCTGGCCTACAATGGGGAACAATGGCACGCCCCCCAGCCAGCACATGCTCTCAGTCTATTGTCGCCACCATCACTCCGTCCTAGAAAACACAGTCTGTTAACACAGTCCTGAAGGCACATAAGACCCTGCGATACCGGGTCGGTAAATCTTGTTCGTGATGCCAAGTCTGATTCACCCCAGTGGTGGCTGTGGGGTACTTGGGGCTTGCCTCTTAATGTCTTCGAATGTCTGAAGGATGTCATGGTGGCATGACCCGGTCCATGCCTACCTGAATGGGCGTTCAGTAAAAAGGGTAAAAAGAAGGTAAGAATAGAGTGAAAAATAAAAATAAAATATAAAGAGTTTGTCGTGACGCCACCCGCAGATGGTGGCCAATAGGTGCCGCTGCTGCTGTCCAGGACCCCTGGGGATGATGGAGTTGCAGTTGTGATGGTGTTGCTCCCCACAGGAGGGACAGGTTCCCAGGGCATCTGGAGTGTAAGGGAATTGGAGTGATGGAGGGCAAGAGCTGGCTGCTAGCAGGGTCAGGGTGACTCACTTGCAGGGCCCTGCAGTCTGTCTGGTTTAGCAATCTACCGGCCTGCAGGCTCAGACGAGAAATAAGAGTCTCACACACAGTCTGAGTTCCAACCCGGTCTACTTGGCTTCTCTCTGCATGTACTACAGGTCACAGTACAAGTATATTGGCGATCCGAGTAGTCCTTATTAATCAGGGTGGATTGTCCAGTGCACCCTTTTTATGTTCCTTTCCTTTCAGGCCTTCCACTCTCTCTGTGCTGCCTGCTCTCCTCCTTCCTGCATGCGCCTCCACGCACAGATCCCCAACCCAGCAGCCATGGGCCTTCTTAGGCGACCTAGTGGGTCCCCTGGCCCTAGTACGGCTGTTTGGCGGATGTGCTAAGCCTAGTAAGGCTTCTTGCGGTTGTGCCAAGCATTGGCCACACTTCTTGGAGATCTTGTGGGCCACCGTTCTGTGGTTGGGGCTTGGAGTCTCTTCACTGTCTTTCAGGGTCGGGCCTCTGGTTCTCGCCCTGTCCTTCCACTTCACTGCAGACTTGGGTGAACGGGTGGATCTCTCACTACCTGCGCCCCTCGGACTCTCTCTGTCTCCTTGCTATCTCTAGCCTCAGGACCCAGGGTGGGCCACATCTCTGGTCAAGGCCTCCGGGTCTGTGCACTCTTTTCTCTTCCTCTCCTGAACTCCTCCGACTGACCTCCCACTTCCTGTGGTGTTTTCCCTCTGTCCCTTTCCTTTCCCTGACCGCTTCCTACTCACTTCCCACCCACAACCTTGCACCCCCCACCATCCCACGGGCTGCCTGAGCCATCCTACTGCCTGGATTCACCTGCTAGTCATGGGACTGGGCACGTTGGATGTGTTTGTGGGTGACTGGACTTACCATTCCATTTACTGAGAACAGGAATACTACACCTGTGGAATGGGTGCAGTATCCCTCTGAGGCGACCAGATAACAGTGGCGCCACTCTGGTTTATTTAAAATGGCCCAGTTGGGGAGTTTTTGGACACTTTTGAAGGTGTTTCCTATGTGTTTCATGTTGCCTGCCATTGATTTCAATAACATTTGGATGGTTTGGTGAACAATTCGGCGATCACCCCGGTATTCAGTGAACTGAATCCCAAAAGATGACCCAACTCATGTAATTTTCCAACTTTGCTGTGAAAAATTAAGTAGAGGCAAAAACCCTAACAATTTGACTACTACATTCATGAACCACCACATGGGCAAGCACCATGTGTTAGTGTGGGAAAAATACAATGATAAGACTGTGTCTACCGAGACTCACCGAACACAGTTCACCATATCAAATGCATCTGCTGCTTCTTTCTACTCTGTCAACGTGGCAAGTGTTGTCCGACAGGTCTCCGGCAGCAGGACCTCCAATTTTTTACCTGCTGCAGACAGGGCGATTGACAGATCCCAGGCTGTCATGGAAATGGACACACCTGCTGCTTTGGACCGATCTCAGACAACAAGCACACCACTTGTTTGTCAACCCACCATAACATCTGGGCCTGCACCTGCTTCACAGTGCAGCAGTTTTTTGGGTACGCCCTACTCCACCCTCTCTCAGCACAGCAGCCAGCCCTCATTCCTATAGTTGTGGTCATGGAAAAGTTAATTCCTCCTACAGATCCCAAAGCAAAGAACTTAAATTTCACCCTCTCCCACTTGTTGGCACAGAAATGCTGCCTTTCTGTCGCAGCTCCCCAGTATTGGTTGCCCTGTAGTCACTGTGACTACATGGACTCTTTCAGTGTATATCATGGGTTAAGATTCTTAAATTTAGCCAGACATGTTGAAATTTTGTTTGCTAAATTGTGATAAGCCACTCATTGTTTCTACAAGACTTGTAGAAGTCTGCTAGTGTTTAACGTTTGTAATGTAATTATCAAACCCCTTTGTCAGGGAAGGTCAGAGAAATTAAGTATGCGAGCCTCCATTGTATTAATATGTGGATTGCTAGATTCTATGTAAATTGTATGTCGCTTCACCCCCTCTGCCAGAGATGCAATACTACTAGAGATATTATGTATGTGGCTTGAAATCTAGCCAATGAGAGCACAGTCTTAGTAAATGAATCATGAAGTTCCCAATGTTCTGAATTCAGTGTTCAGGGGTATCAAAGGAGGACTGTTCATTTGACAAGGGGGACATGCTACATGGCGCCTATCTAGAATCTGCGGATTCAATGGGCAGTGTCAAGTCCTACTGACGGACCCCACACGTGGACCCACTGGACCGCGTAGTGCGGATGCTGATACCGGGATGATAGAGAGACGGACCAGTACAGTAGAGTCAACAGGTTTATTGAACAAAACAAGAACCCACGCCCCAGGGGAGGGCCACACGGCCACAGCACCGGAACACCGCCGAAGGAGGCCCCGGAGCGCTTGATCCCTATACAGGGATACCGCCGATACCAACCTCGGAGGGACCAATGAAGCGGACACGGGTGTTAAACCGACCCAAGGCAACGTGGAAACAACACAGCAACCGGGTATAAGATAGGACACGGAGAACCGGAAACATGGAGAATCCGGAGCAGGATCTGAATGAGCAATTTCAGCTTGGAAGAGATCCAGGTAGAAGGCCCAGAACACGGGAGTCAGCAAGGAGACGGCAGGGCGGAGATCTGCAGGAAGTAACACACAGAAATCAGATAACAAGCAAAATAAGGAACAACCTGACCAGACCAGGAATAGCAACTCCACTAGGTAGAAATTGCCCTGGCAAAGACTGACAGGAAACAGGAAGCTTATATTACAGCAGGGCACTTCTGATTGGCAGAACACAGAGTCTTGGTGATTGGCTGAGGGGAGGAGCATGATCCCTGCAGCTTCTCCAGCATTCACTGATTTGGAGATGGAGTTTCATGCGCTCAAGCAGAAGCCCCGGGAGTGAGGAGATGAGCGGCGCTATTCAAGCAGAGGGCGCTGGAGCCCTGCGGCAGACCCCCGAGTGGTTACAGGCAGGCCTTAACCTGAGGCCTAGGCACTTCGGTGCCGACCAAAGGGATCAGAACCTGGATTATATTACTACATGGACTTCAGCATTGAATGCTAGCATTCGGCTGGGATATCAAAGACTACATAAGGAAGAAGCCCAGTTCGGTCACCTGGCTACAGACATTGCGGTCCTCGGTTAGCTTCCAAAATCTGGAGTTTCTCAGTTGGTGCCCGCTGACAGTGGGGTGCTGCTGGATTGAAGTAAGTAGCCCTGGAAACCCTGAGGCACAAAATTTCTAATCTTTGGTGCGCCAGCGGAAGGGTAAGAAGCTGTTCGTGTTATATTTTGTGTTTTGTTTAGTTATGTGTTAATTGTTGGTGATCCAGTAATGCCTTAATATTGTGATTCCCTCATCCTGTGTTGTCGGAGTGATGTTCCGCCCACAGTTAAGGAGTTCAAGCGTTCAGTTGGGATGAGCCCTGGTCCAGTCTGTCTTTCTAAAGGCAAAAATAGTGAACCCTGGCGCGCGCACACACACACACACACACACACACACACACACACACACACACGAGACAAGAGTCCATGCAATTGATCCTGATTCATATAATTCAATCCCGACGATCGTTTCAACTCAAACAAGTGATTTTTCAACAGGGGAAAGGATCTGTAACAATCATTTACAAAATGACAGTCAGTGTACAGTGAAAGAAGATTTACAAAACACTATCACTCAGTATAGTACAGCAATACTGATACACAGTCTCATTACAGCAAAGACAATCCATTGTCAACCAATTGGAATCATATGACGACAGTAATATCACAGATAATCATTTAAATTACCTCAATGACAGAGAGACGGGATTCAAGAGGCTGTATAGACTACTCAAGAGATGTGTCAAAAGGAAAAGAATGTAGAAAGAACTGTTTGTCTGCTGGAGAAATAACGGAAGCACCATCTAATATATGCAAATTAATGGTTACTATATATATATATATATATACGAGAAAAAATTCTAAAGGCAGCTGGGCCAGCGGACAAGAGCATCCACTGACCCCGTGTCTCCACAGTCACTACGTCTTGAAGCTGTGCCTGCGCTACTCCAGCATGTCACAGACAACATCACCTGTTCCTTGAGAAACTGTGTGACAAGGTGAATATCATCACTGACACCTGAGCCTACATGGCCAGAGGGGTTACATCTCTCTCACTGGCCATTGAGTTACTCTGGTTGCTGTAAGGCCTGGTGGGGAAGGGGCTACTCCCAAAGTCTTCAAAGTCGTCAAATCCCCAACACATTTGAGACAAACCTCTGTATATACCTTTTCACCCACTGCTTCTGCCTCATCCACCTCCTCTAGGGCCTCCAGCTGCGTTCTCGACCTCTCCCTTAATGGTTCAACATTTCAGACAGAATCCCCCACCTCTGTACTGTTATGTCAGGGCTCACCGCCATCAGGCAGTGTTTAACTTAAAATGTCTTTGAGATCTGAGTCACACAGCTGAAGAGTTGTGGACAGCTATGAAGGCCGAGTTTCAGCAATGGATGTCTCTGCCAAACCTGGAGCCAGGGAAGGCCATGTGTGATAACTTCATGAACCTCGTTGTGGTCCTACTCAGGGGCAAATTCGCACACATGTCTGGCATAGCTCACAACCTCAACCAGGTTGTCCAGCAATTCTTATGCCACTATCCCTGCACAAGACTCGATCGCTGTATTCTAGTGATGGGCGAGTCCTAAATTACTCGGAATCGCTTGACTCTAGCGAGTCCGAGCCCAGGACTCGCTACTCGTTGCGAGTCTAGCGAGTCCAATGTTAATGAATGGGGAAGCGAGTAATAGCGAGTAGTGTGCGATTTACAAATTGCAGATGTGTCTCGGAAGCTTCAGGCTCTATCTGCTACTCTGCGAGTTTCCCAGCGTTTACTCCACAGTAACCAGCCGAATGCAAATCAACTTGCATTGGATTCCCTACTGTGCCAGTGATAGCAGGGAAACTCACAGAGTAAGAGCTGTCTGCTCTGTGCAGCTCCAAGGTCCTAGAGCCCGCCTGCTGCCTGATGTAGCAGAGCTGAGATTGTTCTCAGTCTGCTCATTCCCTGTGCATAGACATCTATATCTATGCACAGGGGATGTAGCAGAGAGGACATCGCGTTTTGGACTGCGTCGGACGGAAGAGGATTTTTTTAATTAAAGATAGAGTCCCAAATGGCTTTTTTTTTTATTTCTAATAAAAATTTTTCTCTGTGTTGTGTTTTTTTTAAAACAATTTAATAGAAATTCATGGCGGTCATGTCTAATATTGGCGTGACCGCCATAAATTTCGGGCTTAGGGCCAGCTGATAATACAAAGCTGGCCCTAACCTCTTTAATACCCAGTGAGCCACCGCCACCAGGGCCGCTGGAAGAGCGGGGTTCAGCGCCAGAGGATGGCGCTTCAATGAACGCGCCATCTTCTGGGGCGGCTGCGGGCTGCAATTTGCAGCGGGGGGTGCCCAGAAAGCTTGGGCCTCCCTGCGCTGCGGATTCCAGCCCCCAGCTGCTTAGCTGTACCTGGCTAGACATAGAAATTGTGCGGAGCCCCACGCATTTTTTTTTTAATTATTTCATGAAATTCATGAAATAATAAAAAAATAGGGCTCCCCTATATTCTTGTGTCCGGCCAGGTACAAATAGGCACCTGGGGGTTGGGGGCAGCCCGTCGCTGCCTGCTGGATCCGGCTGGTTCCAGAAATACGGCGAAGCCCATGTAATTTTTTTTCTGAAAAATCAATAAAACAATCCTAAAAAAGGGACTGCATCTTGATTAACCCCTCGCCCATGGTCCAGGGGTTAATAAAGATGCAGTCCCTTTTATTTACATTGTTTTATGCATTTGTCAGAAAAAAATTTCACGTGGACTTCGCCGTATTTCTGGAACCAGCCGGATCCAGCAGGCAGTGACGGGCTGCCCCCAACCCCCAGGTGCCTATTTGTACCTGGCCGGGCACAAGAATATAGGGGAGCCCTTTTTTTTATTATTTCATGAAATATTTTAAAAAAAATGCGTGGGGCTCCGCACAATTTTTATGTCTAGCCAGGTACAGCTAAGCAGCTGGGGGCTGGAATCCGCAGCGCAGGGAGGCCCAAGCTTTCTGGGCACCCCCCGCTGCAAATTGCAGCCCGCAGCCGCCCCAGAAGATGGCGCGTTCATTGAAGCGCCATCCTCTGGCGCTGAATCCCGCTCTTCCAGCGGCCCTGGGTAATAAAGGGGTTAATACCAGCTTTGTTATACAAGCTGGTATTAAGCCCGAGATTCTTAATGTCAGGCCACGTTTGACCCAGCCACTAAAAATCTCCAATAAAGGGTTGAAAAAACACAACACAGAGAAAAAATTTTATTAGAAATAAAAAAAAAAAGCCATTAGGGACTCCATCTTTAATTAAAAAAATCCTCTTCCGTCCGACGTAGTCCAAAACGCGATGTCCTCTCTGCTACATCCCCTGTGCATAGATATAGATGTCTATGCACAGGGAATGAGCAGACTGAGAACAATCTCAGCTCTGCTACATCATCTCTGTGAGCAGGCGGGCTCTAGGACCCTGGAGCTGCGGCAGCCTGCACACAGAGCAGACAGCCGTACTCGGCTCGCAAAGTAACAGCAGTTACTTTGCGAGTTTCCCTGTGATTACTTGCACAGCAATGAGACCAATGCAAGTCAATGGCAATCCTAGTTTTGTCAGAGTCTCTGACAAAACTAGGATTGCCATTGATTTGCATTGGACTCGTTGCTGTGCGAGTAATCGCTGGGAAACTCGCAGAGTACCGAGTCCTGCGAGTCCCTTACTACTCGCCGAGTAACGAGTCCTAGCGAGTAGATTCGCCCATCCTTACTGTATTCTCACGTCTGCCATTTTTACCCTGCAGATCATCCACTAGAATTGCTGCAGAGGTCTTTCAGACAAATGGTTACCCACTTGATATGCAATGTGCTGATATGGTGGAATTCCACTATGCACATCTCGCAGGAACTATGGCAGCATCAACAAACCCTGGAGCAGTATGTAATGAGCAGTAACTAAAACGAGCCGAACGTGGTGCAAATGACAATTTCAGAGTGGGCAAATATCTAAGACCTCTGAACTCTTCTGCACAGTTTTGAAATAGCTACTAAGATTGTTAGCGATATCAATGTCATCATCAGTATCGCTATTCTGGTCATCCACATGCTGGAGCAAACTTTGTAAAGTGTGCAGGATGAGGTGGTGCTACCACAGGAAGAGAAGGAGGAAGAGGAGGAGGAGGAGGATTCAGAAAGGATATTAATATCTCAAAGGACTGTACTCTCATCACACAGATGGGTGGCATGTCAGGCGGGAGTAGAGCGACAGCAGGGAGCTTATGATACAAAACTGGTGGTAAAGGTGCAGAAGCTGAAGAACAAATGGAGGAGGATGAGGATGAAGAGGTGATGAGCATAGAACTGTCAGGAGATCAGGAAAAAATTATTCCCCTTTCTTTTGTCTGAGGCTGGCATTCATTATGCACAATGATGCAAATGGTAGCTCTGGGGAAGAGATGACACTTTTCCTGGTGTCTGTCCCTATGGTAGTATGAGCAGTTTTGTTAGCTTTTGGGCCCCTTTAAGGTATTTTTAGGCACTTTCTTTGACTTGAATGGGGTTCGGATGTTCGTCAAACAATTCGGCCAACATTGCCCATTCGGCGAACCAAATCGAGTTCGAACTTCTAAATGTTTGCTAATCTCTATTCTCTCAATCTTATTGTTCTGAGGCTTCACCAGATAGACAAAGATGGTGTCTGGGCTTCATCAACAGTGGTCCAGTGTTTAGTCTCAACAAGATCTGATGCTCCATTCAACCCCTCTTGTTTGCTAGGGCTGAATGTTATACACCAGAGATGATAAGACCAGATGTTATTAACTGGGGGTGATAGGGCCACATTTGTACTGGGGGTGATGGGGCCACATTTGTACTGGGGGTGATGGGGCCACATTTGTACTGGGGGTGATGGGGTAATATGTAATACACTAGGGCAGTAGGACTGAATGAGGATCCTGAATTCTATGAATCAGACATGCAGTCCCAGACGTCTTGTGTGTATATGTATGTACCCCCTACATTTGATTCTTAATATCTCGACATCCCTCTGTACGGACCCTCCTCAGAGGAATATTCTGCTTTCAGCCCTTCGCTCTGTATCGCCTCCACCACTGACCGGAGCTTCTTGATCGCTTGATCCTCACAATCTACCAGACCTGGAGAATTACATGAGAATTAACAATTGTTCACAATGGAATGTTGGACGGATGTCACCTGTTATCTTGGGTCTATAGACTCCTCCAAATGGCTTCTATCTCTCAATGTAAAGAAGGCCATAATATCATTCCTGGTATGTGTCGTCTACAGACATCTCCAATGAGAAGATCCCAATATAACTCAGGATCTATATACACAGACTGACCAGTGGCACTAAACCCGCGCCGATCGGGCAATATTTACTGACAGGTGGTTACTTAATAGAGGTTTACACAAGCAGCCACTGACCGATCTAGGATATATCTGTGATAAGTCGCTCAGTGCACATTTGTTGCCTTTGTTCTTGACCGGACGATGCAATGATGAGAACTATGATGTTTTGCATTGTGCAGAAGATCCTGGCACCTGATGAAGAAGCCTATTATTCTCATTTATTGGGTAATCGTCAGCCTGTTTACAGCAATGTATTCAGTATTGGATAATATGAGCTATTAATGTTTTCTTAACCTTTGGAGAACATTGTAGGACAGTTGTTCAATAGTTCATTGTCACTGAGCAGGTTCTTCCAGGTTCTTCCAGATTCTTCCATGTTCCTCCTTCCTTGTATAATTCCTATATAACCAGACACCTAGGGATCATCTCCTCAGTGTCTCCACCAGTCGCCATGTCTCCAGTGACCGGCCTCGTTTTACTGCTCGCCTCCAGCTACTTGACCTCTTTTGTAGCATCTGCAGGTAAGGTCTTGGCTAAACCTGGTGAGTAACCAACATGCATGTAACTCCTTCATAGAGGATCTGATCCCTGACACCAGACTTCTCTACGGAGATGAGGACATTGAAACTAAGGGATTATTTTGTTCATGGTTTCCATTATACTTCAAATGTTTCTTCTCCTTAGATACATATAACGTTCTCATGGCATTAAGCCGATCTGCTGCTGGGACTAATGGTGGAGAGAATGATCAGAAATTGTTCAATTTCCCTGCAGAAGAAAATAATTATTACAGAAAAGCCGTTTCATGGCAATAGGGCTTCCCACGATGTCCTTCATAACCGATTCATACTGTGGCCAAGAGCTGAGGATCCAGAGACCCTAAAGGAGAACGTCAGCTCCTGTCCTCTGTGCAAAATGCCATTCCAACACCACCGATCCTATAGTAAAAGAGACGACTGTGATTATGATTACACCTTCTTTCTGTACTGACCCCTCATATATTTCTCCATTGTAATAAGATCACTCTTAAGCCTTTGTTTTCCAAACTGAGTAGCCCCCACTCTGATCACCCGTCTTCTGCAGTTCCCCCATTCCCTTAATAACCTTAGTTGCTTTTCTCTGCACCCGCTCTAGTTCAGCTATGTTTTTCTTAGGCTTGGGTCAGATTAGCGTTTTTTTTTTGCATCCGGATCCGGTTTTGAGCATTAAAAATGCTCAAAACCGGATCCGGATCCACAGCCCATAGGCGCCCATTATAAAACCACACTCATAATGTGCAAACCGGTTGCCAGATTCTTTGTTCATCCCTGCTGCTGCGGGGATGAACAAAGGGTTAATGTTAATATTATATGTTGGCACCATTTCTCCAGGGAGTGTCCACCCTCCCTAGAGACATGTGGTCCATATAGGGCGGCATATGAAGGATTAAATGGCTTTATTCCAGTATTGCCGGCTATTGTCGGCTTTTACTATTTTATGAATGAAAGCCGGCGGCTCCTCGCTGTGGACGAGATACAGGACGTAATGTGCGTACTGTATCTGCCGCTATCCAGGGTCCTGAAAGCTTTTACATTAGTTGTATGGGCAGCTTTCAGGACCCTGGATAGCGGCAGATACAGTACGCACATTACGTACTGTATCTCCTCCACAGCGAGGAGCCGCCGCATTCATTCATAAAATATGTAAAAGCCGACAATAGCCGGCAATACTGGAATAAAGCCATTTAATCCTTCATATGCCGCCCTATATGGACAACATGTCTCTAGGGAGGGTGGACACTCCCAGGAGACATGGTGACCACATATAATATTAACATTAACCCTTTGTTCATCCCCGCAGCAACAGGATGAACAAAGAATCCGGCAACTGGATTGCACATTATGAGCAATCCGGTTACCGGATCTGGGTTTAGGGACACATTTTCAATACAAAATGTGTATGAAGGCTCATGTGATTACCGCATCCGGATCTGGATACGGTAATCGCAACGTGCCTTCTAAATGTAACCCTAGCCTTATACACTGGAGCCAAAATTGTTCCCAATATTGTAAGTGTGGTCACACCAATGACTTTTGTAGAGGGAAGCTATGTTCTCGTCATAGCCATCTATGCCTCTTTTAATGCATCCCATTATTTTATTAGCCTTTGCAGCAGCTGCCTGACACTGGTCACTAAATGTGAGTTTGCCGTCCTCCCGTACACTCCGGTCTTTGTCTGTGACAGTGTTTTATCATTTAGTATTTATTCTACATTTTATTTCCTCTGCCCAAGTGAAGGACCTTACATTTTTTCTACATTAAACTTCAATTACCATTCCTCAAGCCAAATCTCGAAATTGCTAGTCCAGTGTCATCATCAGATCAGTCAGACAGGACCGATCCCTCATAAACTCATGCTGATTATGATCTTGAATTTATTCTTCTTCAGATACTCCAGTATATTGTCTCTTACGAAACCTTTCTACAATTATTTAAAGTCTCAGCACTTCCCAATTGAATTACATTAGTGTCTCCCTCTTGTAGTATTCCTTGTCTCCTCTCTCTTGTATTATTCCCTTGTCTCCTCCCTCTTGTATTATTTCCTTGTCTCCTCCCTCTTGTATTATCCCCTTGTCTCCTCCCTCTTGTATTATCCCCTTGTCTCCTCCCTCTTGTATTATTCCCTTGTCTCCTCCCTTTTGTATTATTTCCTTGTCTCTTCCCTCTTGTATTATTTCCTTGTCTCCTCCCTCTTGTATTATCCCCTTGTCTCCTCCCTCTTGTATTATTCCCTTGTCTCCTCCCTCTTGTATTATTCCCTTGTCTCCTCCCTCTTGTATTATTTCCTTGTCTCCTCCCTCTTGTATTATTCCCTTGTCTCCTCCCTCTTGTATTATTCCCTTGTCTCCTCCCTCTTGTATTATTCCCTTGTCTCTTCCCTCTTGTATTATTCCCTTGTCTCCTCCCTTTTGTATTATTTCCTTGTCTCCTCCCTCTTGTATTATTCCCTTGTCTCCTCCCTCTTGTATTATTCCCTTGTCTCTTCCCTCTTGAATTATTCCCTTGTCTCCTCCCTCTTGTATTATTCTCTTGTCTCCTCCCTCTTGTATCATTTCCTTGTCTCCTCCCTCTTGTATCATTCCCTTGTCTCCTCCCTCTTGTATCATTCCCTTGTCTCCTCCCTGTTGATTATTCCCTTGTCTCCTCCCTCTTGTATTATTCCCTTGTCTCCTCCCTCTTGTATTATTCCCTTGTCTCCTCCCTCTTGAATTATTCCCTTGTCTCCTCCCTCTTGTATTATTCTCTTGTCTCCTCCCTCTTGTATCATTTCCTTGTCTCCTCCCTCTTGTATCATTCCCTTGTCTCCTCCCTCTTGTATCATTCCTTGTCTCCTCCCTGTTGATTATTCCCTTGTCTCCTTCCTCTTGTATTACTTCCTTGTCTCCTCCCTCTTGTATTATTCACTTGTCTCCTCCCTCTTCTATTATTCCCTTCTCCTTCCTCTTGTATTATTCCCTTGTCTCCTCCCTCTTGTAGTATTTCCTTGTCTTCTTCCTCTTCTATTATTCCCTTCTCCTTCCTCTTGTATTATTCCCTTGTCTCCTCCCTCTTGTATTATTCCCTTGTCTCCTCCCTCTTCTATTATTCCCTTGTCTCCTCCCTCTTGTATTATTCCCTTGTCTCCTCCCTCTTGTATTATCCCCTTGTCTCCTCCCTCTTGTATTATTCCCTTGTCTCCTCCCTCTTCTATTATTCCCTTCTCCTTCCTCTTGTATTATTTGCTTGTCTCCTCCCTCTTGATAATTCCCTTGTCTCCTCCCTCTTCTATTATTCCCTTGTCTCCTTCCTCTTGTATTATTCCCTTGTCCCCTCCCTCTTGTAGTATTTCCTTGTCTTCTTCCTCTTCTATTATTCCCTTCTCCTTCCTCTTGTATTATTCCCTTGTCTCCTCCCTCTTGTATTATTCCCTTGTCTCCTCCCTCTTCTATTATTCCCTTGTCTCCTCCCTCTTGTATTATTCCCTTGTCTCCTCCCTCTTGTATTATCCCCTTGTCTCCTCCCTCTTGTATTATTCCCTTGTCTCCTCCCTCTTCTATTATTCCCTTCTCCTTCCTCTTGTATTATTTGCTTGTCTCCTCCCTCTTGATAATTCCCTTGTCTCCTCCCTCTTCTATTATTCCCTTGTCTCCTTCCTCTTGTATTATTCCCTTGTCCCCTCCCTCTTGTAGTATTTCCTTGTCTTCTTCCTCTTCTATTATTCCCTTCTCCTTCCTCTTGTATTATTCCCTTGTCTCCTCCCTCTTGTATTATTCCCTTGTCTCCTCCCTCTTCTATTATTCCCTTGTCTCCTCCCTCTTGTATGATTCCCTTGTCTCCTCCCTCTTGTATTATCCCCTTGTCTCCTCCCTCTTGTATTATTCCCTTGTCTCCTCCCTCTTCTATTATTCCCTTCTCCTCCCTCTTGTATTATTCCCTTGTCTCCTCCCTCTTGTATTATTCCCTTGTCTCCTCCCTCTTGTATTATTCCCTTGTCTCCTCCATCTTGTAATATTCCCTTGTCTTCTCTCTCTTGTATTATTCCCTTGTCTCCTCCCTCTTGTATTATTCCCTTGTCTTCTCCCTCTTGTATCATTCCCTTGTCTCCTCCCTCTTGTATTATTCCCTTGTCTCCTCCCTCTTCTATTATTCCCTTGTCTCCTCACTCTTGTATCATTCCCTTGTCTCCTCTCTCTTGCATTATTCCCTTGTCTCCTCCCTCTTGCATTATTCCATTGTCTCCTCCCTCTTGTATTATTCCCTTGTCTCCTCCCTCTTGTATCATTCCCTTGTCTCCTCTCTCTTGCATTATTCCCTTGTCTCCTCCCTCTTGTATTATTCCCTTGTCTCCTCCCTCTTGTATTATTCCCTTGTCTCCTTCCTCTTGTATTATTCCCTTGTCTCCTCCCTCTTGAATTATTCCCTTGCCTTCTCCCTCTTGTATCATTCCCTTGTCTCCTCCCTCTTGTATTATTCCCTTGACTCCTCCCTCTTGTATTATTCCCTTGTCTCCTCCCTCTTGTATTATTCCCTTGACTCCTCCCTCTTGTATTAATCCCTTGACTCCTCCCTCTTGTATTATTCCTTTGACTCCTCCCTCTTGTATTATTCCCTTGTCTCCTCTCTCTTGCATTATTCCCTTGTCTCCTACCTCTTGTATTATTCCCTTGTCTCCTCCCTCTTGTATTATTCCCTTGCCTTCTCCCTCTTGTATCATTCCCTTGTCTCCTCTCTCTTGCATTATTCCCTTGTCTCCTCCCTCTTGTATTATTCCCTTGTCTCCTCCCTCTTTTATTTTTCCCTTGTCTCCTCCCTCTTTTATTTTTCCCTTGTCTCCTCCCTCTTGTATTTTTCCCTGGTCTCCTCCCTCTTTGTATCATTCCCTTGTCTCCTCCTCTTGTATTATTCCCTTGTTTCCTCCCTCTTGCATTATTCCCTTGTCTCCTCCCTCTTGTATTATTCCCTTGTCTCCTCCCTCTTGTATTTTTCCCTTGTCTCCTCCCTCTTGTATTATTCTCTTGTCTCCTCCCTCTTGTATCATTCCCTTGTCTCCTCCCTCTTGTATCATTCCCTTGTTTCCTCCCTCTTGTATTATTACCTCCTCTCCTCCCTCTTGTATTATTCCCTTGTCTCCTCCCTCTTGTATTATTTCCTTGTCTCCTCACTCTTGTATTATTTCCTTGTTTCCTCCCTCTTGTATTATTTCCTTGTCTCCTCCCTCTTGTATTATTCCCTTGTTTCCTCCCTCTTGTATTACTCCCTTGTCTCCTCCCTCTTGTATTATTTCCTTGTCTCCTCCCTCTTGTATTATTCCCTTGTCTCCTCCCTCTTGCATTATTTCCTTGTCTTTTCCCTCTTGCATTATTTCCTTGTCTCCTCCCTCTTGTATTATTCCCTTGTCTCCTCCCTCTTGTATTATTTCCTTGTCTCCTCCCTCTTGTATTATTCCCTTGTCTCCTCCCTCTTGTATTATTTCCTTGTCTTTTCCCTCTTGCATTATTTCCTTGTCTCCTCCCTCTTGTATTATTCCCTTGTCTCCTCCCTCTTGTATTATTCCCTTGTCTCCTCCCTCTTGCATTATTTACTTGTCTCCTCCCTCTTGTATTATTCCCTTGTCTCCTCCTCTTGTATTATTTCCTTGTCTCCTCCCTCTTGTATTATTCCCTTATTCCCTTGTCTCCTCCCTCTTGTATTATTCCCTTGTCTCCTCCCTCTTGTATTATTCCCTTGTCTCCTCCCTCTTGCATTATTTCCTTGTCTCCTCGCTCTTGTATTATTCCCTTGTCTCCTCCCTCTTGTATTATTTCCTTGTCTCCTCCCTCTTGTATTATTCCCTTGTCTCCTCCCTCTTGTATTATTCCCTTGTCTCCTCCCTCTTGTATTATTCCCTTGTCTCCTCCCTCTTGTATCATTCCCTTGTCTCCGCCCTCTTGTATTATTCCCTTGTCTCCTCCCTCTTGTATTATTCCCTTGTCTCCTCCCTCTTGTATTATTCCCTTGTTTCCTCCCTCTTGTATTATTCCCTTGTCTCCTCCCTCTTGTATTATTTCCTTGTCTTTTCCCTCTTGCATTATTTCCTTGTCTCCTCCCTCTTGTATTATTCCCTTGTCTCCTCCCTCTTGTATTATTTCCTTGTCTCCTCCCTCTTGTATTATTCCCTTGTTTCCTCCCTCTTGTATTATTCCCTTGTCTCCTCCCTCTTGTATTATTTCCTTGTCTTTTCCCTCTTGTATTATTCCCTTGTCTCCTCCCTCTTGTAGTATTCTCTTGTCTCCTCCCTCTTGTATTATTCCCTTGTCTCCTCCCTCTTGTATTATTCCCTTGTCTTCTCCCTCTTGTATAATTCCCTTGTCCTCTCCACACTGGTATCCAGTGATCACATTCTTTAGTATAGGATTTGCTGTGTTGCCTTATTCATCTCATGTATGATGTGATCAGATGTTCCATTACATTCTATTAACTGCTCCTGACACATTGGAAGTTGGGAACTCAACTAGAAAAGTATCCGAACTCCCCCCTCAATAAACATTAAAAAAAATAATAATGATAATAATAACAGTTGAATTGATTTAAATTGTAATATAATTATTCTCTTACCAATATTTTGTATATGTGTATTGAAACTATAAAGCATACACTTATTTATATGTACACTAGATGGCGGCCCGATTCTAAACAATCGGATAGTCTAGAATCCATATATAGTTTATTTACTAATAGTTAGGGGAGTGCGGTGAAATGAATTGTGTGTTTACAGGTGGCTCAGTGGGTAGCAGAGTATACGGTGGCTCAGTGGGTAGCAGAGTATACGGTGGCTCAGTGGTTAGCACTGGGCGGTGGCTCAGTGGTTAGCACTGGGCGGTGGCTCAGTGGTTAGCACTGGGCGGTGGGTCAGTGGTTAGCACTGCGCGGTGGCTCAGTGGTTAGCACTGCGCGGTGGCTCAGTGGTTAGCACTGCGCGGTGGCTCAGTGGTTAGCACTGCGCGGTGGCTCAGTGGTTAGCACTGCGCGGTGGCTCAGTGGTTAGCACTGCGCGGTGGCTCAGTGGTTAGCACTGCGCGGTGGCTAAGTGGTTAGCACTGCGCGGTGGCTCAGTGGTTAGCAGTGAGTGCGGTGGCTCAGTGGTTAGCAATGAGTGCAGTGAGATTGGTCAGTGCAGCAGCATGGGCAGAGTGGTCAGCGGCGTGGGCAAAGTGGTCAGCGCAGCACCGTGGGCAGAGTGGTCAGCGCAGCGCCGTGGGCAGAGTGGTCAGAGCAGCGGCGTGGGCAGAGTGGTCAGCGCAGCGGCGTGGGCAGAGTGGTCAGCGCAGCGCCGTGGGCAGCGTGGTCAGCGCAGCGCCGTGGGCAGCGTGGTCAGCGCAGCGCCGTGGGCAGCGTGGTCAGCGCAGCGCTGTGGGCAGAGTGGTCAGCGCAGCACCGTGGGCAGAGTGGTCAGCGCAGCGCCGTGGGCATCGTGGTCAGCGGAGCGCCGTGGGCAGAGTGGTCAGCGGAGCGCCGTGGGCAGAGTGGTCAGCGCAGCGCCGTGGGCAGAGTGGTCAGAGCAGCGGCGTGGGCAGAGTGGTCAGCGCAGCGGCGTGGTCAGCGTGGTCAGTGCAGCACCGTGGGCAGCGTGGTCAGCGCAGCGGCGTGGTCAGCGCAGCGCCGTGGGCAGAGTGGTCAGCGCAGTGCCGTGGGCAGAGTGGTCAGCACACACATACACACATACACACACTCCGCTATACTTACCACCGGGCCTGCGTCTTCCCCGCCGCCTGGATCCTGAATCGACATGAGATATCTGACTTGGATGTGCTACATACGGTCTTATCATTATTGTGTGATTTGTATCTCCATAGCTCCATAGACGTTAGTGATGTCTTAGCCTTTCTCCTATAAGGTACCTTTTAGGGATGGGCGATTCTACTCGCTAGGACTCGTTACTCGGCGAGTAGTAAGGGACTTGCAGGACTCGGTACTCGGCGAGTTTCCCAGCGAT
>JARQOC010000013.1:6377843-6404694 GCA_033576535.1 Allobates femoralis | reverse complement strand
CTTAACCCATGATATACACTGAAAGAGTCCATGTAGTCACAGTGACGACAGGGCAACCAATACTGGGGAGCTGCGACGGAAAGGCAGCATTTCTATGGCCAACAAGTGGGAGAGGGTGAAATTTAAGCTCTTTGCTTTGGGATCTATAGGAGGAAGTAACTTTTCCATGACCGCAACTATAGGAACGAGGGCTGGCTGCTGTGCTGAGAGAGGGTGGAGTAGGGCGTACCCAAAAAACTGCTGCACTGTGAAGGAGGTGAAGGCCCAGATGTTATGGTGGGTTGACAAACAAGTGGTGTGCTTGTTGTCTGAGATCGGTCCAAGCAGCAGTGTGTCCATTTCCATGACAGCCTGAGGATCTGCAATCGCCCTGTCTGTAGCAGGTAAAAAAGTGGAGGTCCTGCTGCCAGAGACCTGTCGGACACCACTTGCCACTTGGACAGAGGAGAAAGAAGCAGCAGATGCATTTGATATGGTGAACGTGTTCAATGAGTCTCGGTAACACAGTCTTATCATTGTATTTTTCCCACACTAACACATGGTGCTTGCCCATGTGGTGGTTCATGAATGTAGTAGTCAAATTGTTAGGGTTTTTGACTCTACTTAATTTTTCACAGCAAAGTTGGAAAATTACATGAGTTGGGTCATCTTTTCGGATTCAGTTCACCGAATACCTGGGTGATCGCCGAATTGTTCACCAAACCATCCAAATGTTATTGAAATCAATGGCAGGCAACATGAAACACATAGGAAACACCTTCAAAAGTGTCCAAAAGCTGCCAAACTGGGCCATTTTAAATAAACCAGAGTGGCGCCCCTGTTATCTGGTCGCCTCAGAGGGATACTGCACCCATTCCACAGGTGTTGTATTCCTGTTCTCAGTAAATGGAATGGTAATGTCCAATCACCCACAAACACATCCAACATACCAGTCCCAGGGCTAGCGGGTGAATCAAGGCAGTAGGATGGCTCAGGCAGCCCGTGGGATGGTGGGGGGAGCAAGGTTGTGGGTGGGAAGTGAGTAGGAAGGCGGTCAGGGAAAGGAAAGGGACAGAGGGAAAACACCACAGGAAGTGGGAGGTTAGTCGGAGGAGTTCAGGAGAGGAAGAGGAAAGAGTGCACAGACCCGGAGGCCTTGAGCAGAGATGAGGCCCACCCTGGGTCCTGAGGCTAGAGATAGCAAGGAGACAGAGAGAGTCCGAAGGGTGCAGGTAGTGAGAGATCCACCCGTTCACCCAAGTCTGCAGTGAAGTGGAAGGACAGGGCGAGAACCAGAGGCCCGGCACTGAAAGACAGCGAGGAGACTCCAAGCTCCAACCACAGAGCCGGTGGCCACAAGATCTCCAAGAGGTGTGGCCAATGCTTGGCACATCCTCAAGAAGCCTTACTAGGCTTAGAACATCCGCCAAACAGCGTACTGGGCCAGGGGACCCACTAGGTCACCTAAGAAGGCCCATGGATGCTGGATTGGGGATCTGTGTGCGGAGGCGCATGCAGGAAGGAGAGCAGGCAGCACAGAGAGAGAGGAAGGCCCGAGAGTAAAGGAACATAAAAGGGGTGCACTGGACAGGCCACCCTGATTGCTAAGGACTACCCGGACCGCCAATGTGCTTATACTGTGACCTGTACATGCAGAGAGAAGCCAAGTAGACCAGGTTGGAACTCAGACTGTGTGTGAGACTCTTATTTCTCGCCTGAGCCTGGAGAGCGGTAGATTGCTAAATCTGACAGACTGCAGGGCCCTGCAAGTGAGTCGCCCTGACCCTGCCAGCAGCCAGCTCTGGCCCTCCATCACTCCAATTCCCTTCCACTCTGGATGCCCTGGGGACCTGTTCTCTTGTGGGGAGCAACACCATCACAGCTGCAACTCCATCATCCCCAGAGGTCCCGGACCGCAGCAGCGGCACCTATTGGCCACCATCCGCTGGAGGCGTCACAACAAACTCTTTATATTTTATTTTTATTTTTTGTTCTATTCTTACCTACTTTTTGCCCTTTTTACTGACCGCCCATTCAGGTGGGCACGGACCGGGTCATGCCACCATGACATCCCTCAGACACCCGAAGACATTGAGAGGCTCTGCTCCAAGTACCCAACAGCCACCACTGGGGTGAGTCAGACTTGGCATCACGAACAAGATGTACCGACCCGGTATCGCAGGGTCTTGTGCGCCTTCAGGACTGTGTTAAGAGACTGCGTTTTCTAGGCCGGAGTAATAGCGGCGACAATAGACTGAGAGCATGTGCTGGCTGGGGGGCGTGCCACTGTTCCCCATTGTGGGCTGGGCCAGCAAAAAGCAGGAAAAATGGCCTACACCACCTTCAACCTATGAGAGATGGGAGGGCGAGCCAAAGGACTGTGTTACTCCACCCTGAGGCATGCTCGACACCGAGAGCATAGAAATACTCCCAAGAATGGAGGACACAGAGGAGAGTTCTGGCGCAAACAAGACAGATCCGGTGGGCACCATGGCAAGTGGCGGTTAGAGAGTTCCGGTGTGTGGGGTCGAAGCGATGGACTCCCCCAGCGGCCCAGAGGAGGCCCGGATCAGGTGTCCACTGTGGACCAGGACTTCTAGACAGCCAAGAACTGTAGAGGCGCCATGGTAAGCAGCGCCTGGAGAACTCTGGCATGTGGGGTCGAGGAGATGGACTCTCCCAGTGGCCCGGAATGGATTCCAGAACCAGTAAGGTCAGTGACTCTTGAGCCAGAGATGGCTGCAGCACCAAGCCCAGGTGGACAGCCAGCAGCAGCAGCTTCAGACCCGGTCACTGCATCAGGCCCGGCAGCCAGAAACTGTACAATCAGCATTTTATCCTCCTCCCGCACACTTGCATGCTCTACCTGCTTTAATGCTCGCAGCGCCTCCTGGAAGTTCAAGGCGTAGTCCGTATGCTGCCCTGCGGCCTCTGCCAGCAATGGTAGAACCTCATTGTCAACTCAGCTTCAGTACGGGTTTCAAAGGCAGTTTGTAGGTTAGCAAATATTTGGGTTTGTGACTCTTTATCAGTGTCCAGCCAGGACTTGACCTCGCGCTCTGTTGCACCCGTCAGCTGTCCAGCACAACAGACGTTCTTTGCTGAGCAGTCATGGAGTACATAGAGTGTCCAATACATTACATATTTTTTTCCTAAATCCAGCCAGGGTATCTGATATTTGGTTTTCCATCGTATTGTGGTAACCACACCGCACTAGGGACATACGGCAGAGCGAGGGGCATGATCGGTACTGCAGCTCCAGGTGCTGCGGCTGTTCCGCTGGCTGAGGTCCCGGCCAGGGCTTCATTTCTGGCTAAGTTTACATTTAGGTTAGGGATGGTTGCATTTTCTTCCCCTTGCGCCTCCATTCTCGCTCTCCAGCCAGTCTCTCAAAAAAGAAAAAGCAGTCGGTGGTTCCACAGGCGGGGAATTGAGCACTTCTTGTATTTCCAGATCGGGCCGCTGCGCTTCATCGGCTGACGTCAGAGTATAAGGCTTCGGCCTGTGTTTTTGCTCTTTCTGTTTTTTTGTTTCCGTACCTTTATTGATGTTGCAAGTATAGTCAATGGCACAGTCCGGGTGGTCTGGAAGCAGTTCAGGATCTCCACACCCGATGAGTTATGAGGCCTCCCTGTTGTCCTGTGGTTGCTATGGCCCTAGGCTGTCTGAGGCTGGGCCCTGACCCTCTCCTACTGTCTTCACCTGTATGGCAGTGAACCCTGCTGCTGGACACTGCTGTAGCAGCTGCGGTCCCTGGGCTCTGATGAGTGCCTGTGCCTTCAGGTGCTGCTGTGGCCAGGAGACTTGGACTCTCCCTGGCCTCCGGTCTTTACTGCTGGGCAGTTAGATCTCTACAGTCTCAGACACCGGTGTCCAGTTTGTCAACGCTGTTCATCTGGGGCAAACCTGTATGGCTCCACTCGCCTCACTATCTCTCCTTACCTCCGACCATCACTCTTAGGTCCCTCACAGTGTTCAGGCTCTCACTGGCACAGGCTTAGCACAGCCACATCACCAGGATGTCTTCACAGTCCCCTGGCACTGAATTACCTAACTCCACCTCCAAACCTGAATTTATAGGGGACCTCGCCTGAACTTGGCTTGTAGAGCTCCCCCTTTAGGTCTGGAGTGGAAGGTGTTGAATGCGGGCTTACCTGTTGTGGAGATCCTTCTCTGCTCCAGTGTATCTGTGGCAACCGAACCCTGGGGTGCCACAGACAGATGGAGCAATCTCCCTCTGTCAGATCCCTCACATGTTGCTGTTTCTCCTGAGAGCAGGATATCATGGGTCAAGTGCTGAGATGAGCAGGATGTCGGGTCTCAGCGTTTGTAGCTGGAGACTGTGTGTAACAGTTGGCACCTGCTGATGGCACTGGCACAACCCCTGTACCCAAACCATTCATCAGGCATAACGTGCTCTAATTGCAGTAAATTACTTGCAATCTGGATGTATACAGTATTTACACCCATTTGCAGGAATGGGTTACCTTATATTTTTTTGGATGATATTGATTTTGTTTTTGTAACTAATAAGTGAGCCAATTTCACTCTTCTACTATTGGAAGTCAACCAAAAGGGCGGTCAGCTGGCAGTAAAAAGATAAATAAAATTAGAAAAAATGAATTACTTACCCATTTTCTCAGACCTGTAGCTTTCTTGTCTTCTCCATGGTACAGTGTGTCCTGTTACTTCATCTTCCCTCTGTATTGAGGCTGCCTGCAATTTCTGTGCCTGCCACCAGGAGGCACTGTATTCACTCCAAAGGTCAGTGGGGCTAGTGAAGTAGCAGTCTGACTTGTGGATGTGTTGTTTGGCTGCCCAGCTGCAGCCATTAACTCTGACTTCAGCCCATTCCAGGACGAACCTGCCACTCATCAGCCGTGCATTGAACCGGGGCCCTGAGCGGGAGGGGGCCCTCTGAGGCTCCATCATCGCTAGCTCTGTCCACATGGCTAAGTTGGAAACTATGCAAATTAGCCATGTGGAGCGGAGGCACCAGCAAGGTAGCAGTCCGGAGGGTGCATGTGGGGCAGTGAGGCATTTACCCCCCAGGCTGGTACAGAGGTGCACCCTGCGTCTTCCGGTGGCGGCGGTCCAACATGTATCAGTGTGTGATGAGGGATCATCACACTGCGACCTTCTCACACACTGCTGAACTGTGACTGAGATCCGGAGAGGAGAAGGCAGGAGACTGCAGCCGCGGGACCGGTGAGTCCTCCACATCGGAAATGAAGATTGCATGTCCTGAGCAGTGTGTGTGAGTGTGAGTGTGTGTGTGATGTGTTGTGTTTATTGAGTGTTGTGTACAGCGCAGCCTTTCTCCCTCCTGTCCGACTGCTGGAACTGAGTTTCACTTTCACTATCTCCTCCAGACCTGCTGAAGCAGAGGGACAGGAGGGAGAGAGGCTTCACTGTGCACACAACACTGCCACTGAGGGAGATAAAAGACAGTGCTGGGGGGGTGAGACACAGGACTCCCTCCCCTGTGAGGAAGAGATGGTAGAGGACACACAGGGGCCCAAGCTGTGAGGGAGAAGGGTAGATGAGACACGGGGGCCCCTGTGTGCGGGAGAGGAGACATAGCCCCCCCCACTCCACCCCTCCTCCGTGAGGAAGAGGGGGAAAGGAGACAGGGGGGGGGGGGGAGGAAGGAGACACAGGGCCCCCATGTGAGGGAGAGGGGGAGAGTACACAGGTCAGGGGTGAGGAGAAGAGACACAGGGTCTCCCTGTTAAAAGGGGGAGAGAGACACATCTCTCGCTGGAGAGGCATAGCACCCAGAGGGGGAAAGGCACAGCGCCCAGGGGGGAGAGAGGCACAGCGCCCAGGGGGGAGAGAGGCACAGCGCCCAGGGGAAGAGAGGCACAGCGCCCAGGGGAAGAGAGGCATAGCCCCCAGGGGAAGAGAGGCACAGCGCCCAGGGGAAGAGAGGCATAGCCCCAGAGTGGAGAGAGGCACAGCAGTGGCTTTGTGTGTGTGTGTTTTACAGTGGTGATGTTTGTGTATTATACAGTGGTGGTGTGTGTGTGTGTTATACAGTGGTGCTGTCTGTGTGTTATGCAGTGGCGCTGTGTGTTATACAGTGGTGCTGTGTGTGTTATACAGTGGCGCTGTATGTTATACAGTAGTGCTGTGCGTGTTATACAGTGGCGCTGTGTGCGTGTGTTATACAGTGGTGCTGTGTGTGTTATACAGTGGTGCTGTGTGTGTTATACAGTGGTGCTGTGTGCGTGTGTTATACAGTGGCGCTGTGTGTGTGTTATACAGTGGTGCTGTGTGTGTTATACAGTAGCATTGTGTGTGTTATACAGTGGCGCTGTGCGTGTTATACAGTGGTGCTCTATGTTGTACAGGGGTGCTGTGTGTGTTATACAGTGGGACTGTGTGTGTGTTATACAGTGACGCTGTGTGTTATACAGTGGTGCTGTGTGTGTGTGTTATACAGTGGTGCTGTGTGTGTTATACAGTAGCGTTGTGTGTGTTATACAGTGGTGCTGTGTGTGTTATACAGTGGTGCTGTGCGTGTTATACAGTGGCTCTGTTTGCGTGTGTTATACAGTGGTGCTATGTGTGTTATACAGGGGTGCTGTGTGTGTTATACAGTGGCGTTGTGTGTGTGTTATACAGTGGTGCTGTGTGTGTTATGCAGTTTGTGCTGTGTGTATGTTATACAGTAGTGCTATGTGCATGTGTTATGCAGTGGCGCTGTGTGTTATACAGTTTATGCTGTGCGTATGTTATACAGTGGTGCTATGTGCGTTTGTTATACAGTGGGGCTGTGTGTGTTATACAGTGGGGCTGTGTGTGTGTGTTATACTGTGGGGCTGTGTGTGTGTGTGATACAGTGGGGCTGTGCGCGTGTGTTATACAGTGGGGCTGTGTGTGTTATACAGTGGGGCTGTGTGTGTTATACAGTGAGGGTGTGTGTGTGTGTTATGCAATGGGGCTGTGCGCATGTGTTATACAGCGGCGCTGTGTGTGTTATACAGTGGGGCTATGTGTGTGTGTTATACAGTGGCGCTGTGTGTGTTATACAGTGATACTGTGTATGTTATACAGTGGCGCTGTGTGTTATGCAGTGGTGCTGTGTGTTATACAGTGGTGCTGTGTGTGTGTTATACAGTGGTGCTGTGTGTGTGTTATGCAGTGGTGCTGTGTGTGTTATATAGTGGTGCTGTGTGTGTGTTATGAAGTTTGTGCTGTGCGTATGTTATACAGTGGTGCTATGTGTGTGTGATATGCAGTGGTGTTGTGTGTGTTATGCAGTGGCGCTGTGTGTGTGTGTTATACAGTGGCGCTGTGTGTGTTATACAGTGGGGCTGTGTGTGTGTGTTATACAGGGACATTGTGTGTGTTATACAGTGGTGCTGTGTGTGTTATACAGTGGCGCTGTGTGTGTGTTATACAGTGGCGCTGTGTGTGTGTGTTATACAGTGGCGCTGTGTGTGTTACACAGTGGTGCTGTGTGTGTTATACAGTGGTGCTGTGTGTGTTATACAGTGGTTCTGTGTATGTTCTACAGTGACTAAATCAGTGTTAGGAAGTTAAGAGGTTAAAACTTAACATTTAATCGATTATTCTAAAAGACTAGATTGTCTCACAAACTATACATATAAATTATAACAGTGCCCAAGTGTCACACTATTAAAAAGCTCCGTTACCATACTAGGAGCTATTTCTCATTTGAAGATTTTATCCATAGAGCTCAGTCTGCCCTTCCTCATAGTTCACCTTCAAACCTTTATGCTAGTTATATATAGGCTGGTGTTATCTCTTACACCCCACAATAACTTGCACACATCCCTGCATATGAAAATCAAACAAAGCCCACTGCCCCTTTGTATAGGAAAGGTCTCACCGGCTTCTTTTCATCAGAGCAGGTTTCACTTAGAGTCACTTCCTTCCAGGAGGTCCTTCTGCCAATGACAGCCTGGTTTGGAACTCTCAAAGTAATTTATATATCACCACCATGTTCCACTCCCTACGCGTTTCGGATTTACAATCCTCATCAGGGGATGTGTGCCTTGGTTTTCAATGGGGTCCTAATGACAGGTGCCCCTTATGATGGTATATGCCTCTGTAAACAAGACATTAGATGTTACTCCCTCTTAGTTGTGCCATTTGGTGCAAAACACCACGATCTACATATATAGTACCAGTCCCCCTTGGGTGCTACAGCCCCCTGGGTACTTACCCAGCATAGCTCGGTGGTCTGAGTGTGGAGGACGCCGCCGCTTTTATGGCCGTATTTCCTGGTCATCCGGCGTCCCCCGCCCCCGGAAATGACGCGCGTATCCTCCCGTGACGTCATTTCCGGTCCGGCGCTTCTGTGGAACGCAAGCATGCGTTCCACGCCTCATTCCCGGTTCGTTTTCAGTAATGGGTGGAATCTAGGGCTCATTGATTCCTCCCCCGGACTATGAGGTCATCAGAAGAGGCAGGTTCTTTGCCAGAACCTAATTCTCCTAGTAAAGGAGCATTTAACTTTATATAAATACTTCCTTTTATCCAAAGTAAGGCAAAAGTCTTGGTCTCCTATCATTTATGTTACTTCTGCATCTTTTGGAACAAAATTTGGTTATTTTGACAATTTTTTAGCGTCCCCCCAGGACGGAGCTCGTTTATACATATATGGCATTCTCATGATGGTTTCACTGCATGATCAACATTAACCCAATGGGGGCAGATATATACCACATATTATAGACACAGACTGGTGATTTAGGATGGTGTTTCCTTTTTCTCAGGCTTTAGGGGAATCGCATTGTTTCCAATGAGATTTTTTTGGTGTATATATATGTTCTACAGTGGCGTTGTGTGCATGTATTATACAGTGGTGATTTGTGTGTTATACAGTGGCGCTGTGTGTGTTATGCAGTGGCTCTGTGCGTATGTTATACAGTGGTGCTGTGTGTGTCATACAGTGGTGCTGTGTGTGTTATGCAGTTTGTGCTGTGCGTATGTTATACAGTGTTGCTATGTGTGTGTGTTATACAGTGGTGCTGTTTGTGTGTGTTATGCAGTGGTGCTGTGTGTGTTATGCGGCGGCGCTGTGTGCCTGTGTTATAAAGTGGGGCTGTAGGTGTCCCTTGGGATTGATTCAGCATGAATCTGTTTCTTGCCTTGAAACATGTTGTGCACCTCTTAGTGAGATGCTGGCCCGTCTACATCACACTGATACAGACACGGTCACACTGCACAATGTTGGCTGTGTCTGCTGAAGTGACGTCATATATTACTCCTAGTACTAAGTATGAGGTGATCATAGGGTTGGGGTAGATGAATACTGATCACCTCTTGATTAGTCCTCACAGGAGTCTATATTGTCAGGTCAGCGACTGCTCTGTGTGAGTCATTGCCAGAGTCTGAGCTTTGCTTCAGATCAGGTTGTCCTGTCAGTTTTTTCCTAAGGCAGCACTAAGATTCACAACACGGTGAATACTCTGTGTCATTCTATGTGACTGCAGACTCGTGAATCCTCGCAGTGCTGTGATGATTCGGCGGGCGTGTGACTGCAAGTGTGTGGTTTGCATACATGCGGTGACATGCCGACTAGACTTGCTCGGCCTCTCTTAATGCAACTTAATTGAGCAAGGCCAGAAAACAGCCTAGTCAAAATGTGGCTGGGAATATACATCCTGTATGGTATGCTTGTGGTCACAAGACCGCCTGTTCCTGACACCTGAGAATTCTCACAGCGCACAGTGCACACGATGTGAGGATTCACAAGTCTGTAATCACATATAGTGACTGTAGACGTACAGCTTAAGATTGGACAACCCTTTTAAGGATGCGCCACTGCTCATGGGCCTCTGCTGTGTGCTTGTCCCGCAGGCTAAAATTTGCCAGGCAGATCCTGCCAGGAGGCGCGGTGACATCGGCAGCATCCCAGTATCCATTGAGTACTGGGACACTGCAGTTGTCGTGCTGTCACTTCTGGGTTCTCTGTCCATGGAGGTTAGAGCAGCTCTCCCTGACCTGGCAGTGACTGTGCTGCAGAGCTGTGATAGAGGGATCCTCCTGGACTGCTCCAGGTAAGAGCGCCAGAGCGGGGCTGTGGAGTGGAGGCACACCACCAGCATGATTTGGGGGGAACTCATGGAGCCGGGGAGAAGCTCAGCTGCATCATGAATTGGGGGACTCATGGGGGGATTAGCTCAGCTGCACCAGTCCACATTGCCGCCAATTACATAGGCGACGTATGGGTGTGGCCTATCGGCGGCGACATCGCCCCTGTGTCGCCTAATGTAAAGGGGCGATGTCAGCAGCTCTGACAGCTTGCCCGGTTTCACATCAGTGATGTGAAACCAGGCGGCCGATCTGGGGCGATGTGCACACATCGCCCCATGTAACCGGCTGCCGGCGACCTGACAGGCTCCCATTGTACTGCATTGCCGCTGGGGTTTTGTGAAACCCCAGCGGCGACAACGGCTCTCAGCTCGCCTGCCCATCACCGGAGATGTCTCCCCGTGTAAACGGGGGGCAGCGACGCTGGCGGGGCGCCAAAAGCGTGCGCGCTCCCGCCCATCGCCACCGACATCTCCGGCGGTGTCGCAAGGTGTAAAGGCACCTTAAGAGTTTTAGGATAGCTATTATGGACTTCTCTTACATGCTCTATCAGCCTTGTAGAACCCACGCCTGTTTCAATTGACTTACAATGCTCTCTGAACCTTCCATAAAGATGCCTGATGGTCTTTCCTATGTAGTATCTGCCACAAGGGCACAAAATCCCATATGCTACATTCTTGGTTTTACACGATATGAATTGCCTTACATCATGAAGCATATGACCAATGTTTACTGGGTTACTTGTCATATGTTGGGGACATTAAAAATTACAATTGCCACACGTAAAATTCTCCTTAGGGCTCTGTTTCTCCGACCACGTCTTTTCAGATAATAATCTTTTCTTCACCACTATGTCACTTGTATTCTTACATCTTCTATGTGTCACTAATGGTTTCCGCAGCGCTATCTCTCTCACATGTTTGTCAGTTAGTACCAGTTTCTATTCATGGCTTGTCAGATAATTCTATCCATAGCACTAAATCTAAAATTAAAGATAAATCTCTTTTCTTTTACATTCCCCACTGCTTTTTTCCAACCCTCCTTCCATCTTGTGTCCACCTTTTCCTGAGCTTTTTTTTATCAAATCCACCGGGTAACCTCTAGCCACCTCCACCGGGTAACCTCGAGCCACCTCCACCGGGTAACCTCTAGCCACCTCCACCGGGTAACCTCTAGCCACCTCCACCGGGTAACCTCTAGCCACCTCCACCGGGTAACCTCGAGCCACCTCCACCGGGTAACCTCGAGCCACCTCCACCGGGTAACCTCTAGCCACCTCCACCGGGTAACCTCTAGCCACCTCCACCGGGTAACCTCTAGCCACCTCCACTGGGTAACCTCGAGCCACCTCCACCGGGTAACCTCTAGCCACCTCCCACCGGGGTAACCTCTAGCCACCTCCACCGGGTAACCTCTAGCCACCTCTACCTGTTCTTCGTACCTCTCCTCTGCACTATTTATCCTTCTCAGGCGTAAGATTTGATTATACGGCAGGGACTTTTTTATATGATACGGATGGTGGCTATTATAATGTAATACAGAATTTGTGGCTGTGGGCTTTCTTAAATTCTTTGCCTCCAATTTCCCATCACTGACTATGACTTTCACGTCCAGACACTCCACTACCTCCCCTCCCATCGCGTATGTAAACTTCATATTCATGTTGTTAATCTTATTTAGGTACTCTACAAATAATTCAGCTCTTTTTTGGACCCCTCCCATACCACGAACACATCGTCTACATAACGATAGTAATGCTTTATATTACTCAGAAACAGGATTACTTATTGCATACACAAATTTATTTTCCATGACCCCAAGAAACAGATTAGCTAGTACACATGCTACTGGTGTGCCCATAGCGGTACCATCGCATTGAATATACCACTGGTTAGCAAATTTGAAAGCATTATGGCCTAAAATGAATTTAAAAGCCTCAACAATAAATCCAATGTTTTGATCTGACGTGTCAGTTGACCTCAGGACCTCTTGTACCACCTCTACCACTTGGTCCTGAGGGATCCTCGTATAGAGGCTCTCCACATCAATTGAAGCGAGTTGGAAATCGTCCTGCCAGTCAATCCCACTCAGGGCCCTTAAAAAATCGCCTGTATCTTTAATATATGCCGGGATTACACCCATCAGCAGACGCTGCTGCAAGTCAAGAAACCGTGACAGGGGTTCGGTCAAAGAACCGTCCCCCGACAAGTTTGGTCTTCCTGGAGGCGCAGTGAGCAATTTGTGTATCTTCGGCAAATAATACCAGTTCGGTTTACATGGAAACTCAGGGTACAACTTTTCTGCTTCCTTCGTTGTCAGGATGCCGAGATCTACTGACTTTTTTAGGAGAATTCTCAATTTCTCTTTAAATTTATTTGTGGGATCACTACTTAATCTTTTATACATTTTGGGATCAGAGAGTTGTCTTATCGCTTAACTCATATAATCAGATTTTTGTAGCAACACAACATTCCCATCTTTGTCTGCCTTATGTACTATCACATCATCCCAATGTTTTAGCTCTTCTAAAGGCACCGTCACACAAGGCGACAGTACCACCAATTTAATAGGCGATGCAGGGGCGTGGCCTATCGGCGCCGATATCACCCCCTGCATCCCCTAATGTGAATGGGCGAGGGCGACGCCATTTACTGGTCGATCGGGGGCGATGTGCACACATTGCCCCATGTAAACAGCCACCGGCGACCTGACAGGCGATAGGAGTCATAGGCTCCCATTGTACTGCATCACTGCTGGGGTTCTGAGAGACCCTGGCAGTGATGCCGCCTGTCAGATCGACGGCGTGGCGCTGGAGGTGTTGCCCCATGTAAATGGGGACGACGACGCTGGCGGGGCGCCAAAATTGTGCGCGCTCCTCCCAGTCGCCGCCGACATCTCAAGCGCCGTCGCCTCATGTGACGGTACCTTAAGGCTTTCCCACTCACCCTATGTCAAATTCCGTGGGGTGGCGTCATAGAACAGAGCTTCCACCTCTCCTGACACCTGTTCTTGAAATAAATTGACAACATTACCCTGGGTTATTGGTGGACAAAAAGTGGACCTGAGCCCCTACAAAAGGTCTCGTATCTTTTACTTCACTTAGTGGTTCAAAAACAGCTTTATAGACAGTGATACTTAAAGGATCTGACACATCATCATCATCAGCCTCCAGTAAATTCGAACATAAGGGATTAAGTCCCAAAGGTCCAATCTCACCGGTGTTTTTTTTCTTTTCAGAAACAGGTCTTATTTCAGCCTGACCTTCAATATATGTGTGAAGATGCATCTTTCTTGTCGCTTTGAACAAATCCACTTTGAATTCTGCAAAGTTGAATTTTTCAGGAACACAATGATTCAACCCCATAGACAGGGCAGACACTACATCAGCAGACAAATCAGTTACATTAACTACAGGATTATTAACAATGGACTCCTGCACAAACTTCATAGGGACTTCAGAAGGGGGGGGGGGTACCTATTCCCTCCAGGACACCTGCTTCCTCCTGGTACCTGTATTTCCGCCTCCCCCTCCCTCTGCCCCTCCCTCTGCCCCTCCTTGTGCCTCCATTCTATTTCCTGAGGCTCGTCCACTACTTTGTGACAATTCCTCCGATTCACTGAATTAAGAATCTGTTGTAAAATAACCTCTCTTTCTTTTCCTTTTTCCTTCAGCTCCCCTATTGTTTCTAACATATGATTTTCTTTTCCCATTGTCCGGGTCAATCCTTTGGCCCAAATCATAGTCTCTTTTGTCCCGTATGAATGTGTCTCTTTTCCTTTGCTTCACTTCATTCTGAATGTGCAATGTTCTTCTCTGCATTCTATCAGCACACAGATTCCATTGTTTGGGGGTATATCTTGCATGCAAGTCCTCCTTGGCCATATCCAAGTCCTTTTTAGTCTCCTTATGATCCTTTTCACTCTGTTTTAGGATTAAGCTCAGCATTTTCTTTGCGCACTCTAGTTGGATGTCACGCCACTCATTAATAAAACTGCTATCGTCCAAATCAGGGGTCCCCAATTCCCGACCTCGAGGGCCACCAACAGTGCATGTTCTCAGGATATCCTTAGTATTGCACAGGGGTTGGAATCATTACCTGTGCAGATGATCACATTAGCACCTATGCAATACTAAGGAAATCCTGAAAACCTGCACTGTTGGCGGCCCTCGAGGCCTGGAGTCGGGGACCTCTCTTCCAAATATTGAGATAGATCTTTAAGAATTCTCAGGCCCCTAGGGACTCTGTCACTTTCTACATAAGATGATAATGATTGTATAGTCCAATATAACTTTACTTATTTTTCTGCCAAAGACAGGATTTTATTCTCTAGGCTTTTATTGCCCAGGACTTCTATTTTGTCCTTCTCATTGCAGTCAGTAAAATATAATTATCTGGAGGCTGTGCTGGGCTGTATGTGTTATTCGAAGGCTGTGCTGTGCTATATATGTTATTTGGAGGCTGTGCTGGGCTATATATGTCATGTGGAGGCTATCCTGGGCTGTATGTGTTATTTGGAGGCTGTGCTGGGCTGTATGTGTTATTTGAAGGCTGTGCTGAACTGTATGTGTTATTTGAAGGCTGTGCTGTGCTACATATGTTATTTGGAGGCTATGCTGGGCTATGTATGTCATGTGGAGGCTATGCTGGGCTGTATGTGTTATTTGGAGGCTGTGCAGGGCTGTATATATTATTTGGATGCTGCAACTGGCCTCTCAATAATATATACAGCCCAGCAGTAGCCTCCAGATAATAAATACAACCCTGCATAGCCTCAATATTATATATACAGCCCATTTAGTGTGGGGAAACCCACAGCAAGAATTGATATGCTGCAGATTTTCCCGCACTAAAATACGCAACATTTATAAATATTGCAATCTATATATTTACATAACTTTTTTGCACTATGAAGGGGGGCCCAAAAAATTTTTTGCACAGTAGCCCACTACACTCTGTGTTTGGGCCTGAGTCCATTAGTAAATACTGCAGTCTATTAGGGATGGGCGAATCTACTCGCTAGGACTCGTTACTCGGCAAGTAGTAAGGGACTCGCAGGACTCGGTACTCTGCGAGTTTCCCAGCGTTTACTCGCACGAGTCCAATGCAAATCAATGGCAATCCTAGTTTTGTCAGAGACGCTGACAAAACTAGGATTGTCATTGTCTTGCAATGGACTCGCTACTGTGCCAGTGATAGCAGGGAAACTCGCAGAGTAAGAGCTGTCTGCTCTGTGCAGCTCCAGAGTCCTAGAGCCCGCCTGCTGCCTGATGTAGCAGAGCTGAGATTGTGCTCAGTCTGCTCATTTCCTGTGCATAGACATCTATATCTATGCTCAGGGGATGTAGCAGAGAGGACATCGCGTTTTGGACTGCGTCGGACGGAAGAGGATTTTTTTAATTAAAGATGGAGTCCCTAATGGCTTTTTTTTTTATTTCTAATAAAAAATTTTCTCTGTGTGGTGTTTTTTTTAACCCTTTATTGGAGATTCTTAGTGGCCGGGTCAAACCTGGCCTGATATTAAGAATCCCGGGCTTAATACCAGCTTGTATAACAAAGGTGGTATTAACCCCTTTATTACCCAGTGTGCCACCGCCACCAGGGCCGCTGGAGGAGCGGGGTTCAGCGCCAGAGGATGGCGCTTCAATGAACGCGCCATCTTCTGGGGCGGCTGCGGGCTGCAATTTGCAGCGGGGGGTGCCCAGAAAGCTTGGGCCTCCCTGCGCTGCGGATTCCAGCCCCCAGCTGCTTAGCTGTACCTGGCTAGACATAGAAATTGAGTGGAGCCCCACGCATTTTTTTTTTATTATTTCATGAAATAATAAAAAAAAAGGGCTCCCATATATTCTTGTGTCTGGCCAGGTACAAATAGGCACCTGGGGGTTGGGGGCAGCCCGTCGCTGCCTGCTGGATCCGGGTGGTTCCAGAAATACGGCGAAGCCCACGTAAAACATTTTTCTCACAAATCCATAAAACAATGTAAATAAAAGGGACTGCATCTTTATTAACCCCTGGACCATGGGTTACTAAAGATGCAGTCCCTTTTTTAGGATTGTTTTATTGATTTTTCAGAAAAAAAATGACGTAGGCTTCGCCGTATTTCTGGAACCAGCCGGATCCAGCAGGCAGCGACGGGCTGCCCCCAACCCCCAGGTGCCTATTTGTACCTGGCCGGACACAAGAATATAGGCGAGCCCTTTTTTTTAATTATTTCATGAATTTCATGAAATAATAAAAAAAAAATGCGTGGGGCTCCGCGCAATTTCTATGTCTAGCCAGGTACAGCTAAACAGCTGGGGGCTGGAATCCGCAGCGCAGGGAGGCCCAAGCTTTCTGGGCACCATCCGCTGCAAATTGCAGCCCGCAGCCGCCCCAGAAGATGGCGCGTTCATTGAAGTGCCATCCTCTGGCGCTGAACCCCGCTCTTCCAGCGGCCCTGGTGGCGGTGGCACGCTGGGTAATAAAGGGGTTAATACCAGCTATGTTATACAAGCTGGTATTAAGCCCTAGATTCTTAATGTCAGGCCAGATTTGACCCGGCCACTAAGAACCTCCAATAAAGGGTTAAAAAAAAACACAACACAGAGAGAATTTTTTATTAGAAATAAAAAAAAAAGCCATTAGGGACTCCATCTTTAATTAAAAAAATCCTCTTCCGTCCGACGTAGTCCAAAACGCGATGTCCCCTCTGCTACATCCCCTGTGCATAGATATAGATGTCTATGCACAGGGAATGAGCAGACTGAGAACAATCTCAGCTCTGCTACATCAGGCAGCAGGCGGGCTCTAGGACCCTGGAGCTGCACAGAGCAGACAGCTCTTACTCTGTGAGTTTCCCTGCTATCACTGGCACAGTAGCGAGTCCAATGCAAGACAATGGCAATCCTAGTTTTGTCAGCGTCTCTGACAAAACTAGGATTGCCATTGATTTGCATTGGACTCGTGCGAGTAAACACTGGGAAACTCGTAGAGTACCGAGTCCTAGCAGATAGAGCCTGAAGCTTCCGAGACACATCTGCAATTTGTAAATTGCACATTACTCGCTATTACTCGCTTCCCCATTCATTAACATTGGACTCGCTAGACTCGCAACGAGTAGCGAGTCCCGGGCTCGGACTCGCTAGAGTCAAGCGATTCCGAGTAATTTAGGACTCGCCCATCACTACAGTCTATGTGAATCCTGTGTGTGCTTCTGCTAGTTGCCAGATATATTCCCTGGTTCACTTGTTATTATCCTGATTTGTATTATGGATTTTCCAGATTTACCTCTGCCTGATTTTCTACTTTCTCCAACCTAACAGTTTTGTACTTTTCTGACCTCTCATCTTTGACCCTCCTTAGCCACTTTTCTATTCCTGGACTGCAATCTATTGGCTGCAACCTACTAGACCTTGCAGTAAAGCCAGATCCATGTATAGGGGTTAAAGGGTGCCTGGGTATCTCAGGGTTCTGCCTTGGTTTGCATTTAGTTGGTCTGGGATTCCCCGTTTTACCTGTAACTCGGACAGACATTAAACCAGCACTAAGTCACCTTGTAAAGTCACTACCCAAGCATGGAGTAAAGATGGAGGACAGGAAGGTCACATGGAGACGAAAAGAGGCAGGAAGGAGCTGATGGAGCAAAGGATGGGCACTGATGTAAGTCACAAGGAAAATAGTGTTGTGAGGACCCAGCATCAATAAAGAATATCTGGCCCCTTGTGTGGGGATGAACTATACTTAAAAAGTTGTCCGACCCTGAAATCGAAACTCTTTTTTAAGCTAATCTGTGCTGTACTATAACATACAACATACCTATAAAAAATGTTTGTTTCTAACTTTGTTTGCTCCTGCATTATCTCTTCATTCCTAGCACACACTTCGTTTACTTGTGGCTCAACCAAACTGACAGCAGCTCAGTGAGCTTGGCTGCCTAATTCACAGCCAGAAAAAACAGATATTGCGCCACACTGCAACTGGAGAAACTTAATACACGGTTTTACTATGTTTGCACTAACCTTTACTGGTTGTGCAACACCCCGCACAACCAGACTGATGGCTTAGGCTGGTTTCACATAACGATTTTGTGCCTGTCCGTGAGATCCGACTTTGAAGGGGGACCCCACGGACAGGCACAGATCCATATGGATCCCTGCAATCGGATGGCAAATAGCCATCCGTTCTGCAGGATCCGTGTGGATCCTGCGGTCCCCTGTCTCTCCCTACTCCTGCCTCCTCCATCTTCTTCCCTCTCCTATGCTACTCTGTCCCCCGCTATTCTTTGCTGTGCCCCCGCTATTCTTTGCTGTGCCCCCGCTATTCTATCCTCCTCTATCCCTATCCTGTCCCCTGTCCTCTTCCCTGTCCTCTCCCTGTGTGTAAAAAAAATAAAAAAAACCTCCTCCCGGAGGATACATCACCTGTCACCGGCTCCAACGCTGCACACGATCAGGACTGAAGAACCTGTGATGATGTCAGAGTCACATGACCCGGTCAGCTGACCGGGTCTCTTACATCATCACAGGCTCTTCAGTCCTGATCGTGTGCAGCGTTGGAGCTGGTGAGAGGTGATGTATCCTCCGGGAGGAGGTTTTTTTATTTTTTTACACACAGGGAGAGGACAGGGGACAGGATAGGGATAGAGGAGGATAGAATAGCGGGGGACACAAAATAGAATAGCGGGGGCCCAGCATATAGAATAGGAGAGGGAAGAAGATGGAGGAGCAGAGCAGGGAAAGACAGGGAGATACGGAGCCGACATCGGATCCGAGGTGAGCTCGAATCCGATGTCCATAGGCTCCCATGTTGTGGGCACTAGGATCAGCCTCGGATCAGCAGTGATCCGAGGCTGTCCGATGTGAGTCACGGACACAAAATCGTAGCCGGCTACGATTTTGTGCCCGTGATTAAATCGGATGGGATCGGATGGTGCCAAAATCGGATGCTAATAGTGGCACATCCGATCCCATCCAATTCCCATAGGGGAACATGGGGTCCGATTTCGGATCCGATTGTATCCGTTTTGGAACGGATACAATCGGATGACCGAAAATCGTTATGTGAAAGCAGCCTTAATGTGGGTCATTGTAGTGACAGGGGCCAATATTCCCTCCTCCTCTGATACTCCGGGCCTGGTGGTCGACTCCTTAGTTCCTCTGGAGATGGAGGTGGGCTCCTTCACTCCTCCACCCGAAGAGGCAGACTCGCTGCACTGGCTTCCGTCCGAGCTCCACACTGTGTATCAGTTGATCATTCAAGGGTGGGTCTTTATGATGTACTGCCAGGTACTATGGATCTTAGAGCAGCTCACACACCGCACTCCCAACAAGGGAGAAAGAGATTAGCAGATAGAAAACAAGCGGTGTCAGAGGTTTGGAGCGCTAAAGAAACCATGGGTTGGTGATTAAATTACCAATAATTTATTGAACGAACAGCAGGGGTCCAGTATGCCACAACGCGTTTCGACACACAGATGCGTCTTTCTCAAGTGGTTCCACTTGAGAAAGACGCATTTGTGCGTCGAAACGCGTTGTGTCATACTGGACCCCTGCTGTTCGTGCAATAAATTATTGGTAATTTAATCACCAACCCGTGGTTTCTTTAGCGCTCCAAACCTCTGACACCGCTTGTTTTCTATCTGCTAATTCACAGCCAGAGCTGATCCCACCCAGCCTCAGTGCCCAGCACCGCCCACTGCACACTCATTGGCTGTCAGTAAGCTGATTTTATCATCATTCCAGCATTTTAAATAACACAAACAGTGATCCTGTGTCCTACATTCACTTTCTCTGCAGTCAGTGCTGTTTGCTGGATGGGACCCGCCCAGGGTCTCGGGTATCTGGGCCCTCTGCTGCTGTTGGGTTGTCATGTGTGGCCTGCCCACACCCGTGGCCCTGGTGGTCAACAAAAAGGGGGGTAAAAAGATCAAAGTTCACGTGATACCATCTGTGGTATCTGGTGATTGCACCAGCGCTGCGTGGGGCCTCCAGGGATGATGGATGGGCAGATAGGTGTTGGAGCTCCCCACAGGTGGAGCTAGATCCCTGGGGAGTTTGGTGACGATGATGAGAGATGGTGCAGGGGTTTGGCCAAGCTGTTGGATAACGGGACAGTCTCTGTGGACGGCAGGGGCGCGGGTAAGGTACCGACACACCACTGGTTGTTTTTTTACCTTTTACTGATGGAATTGCAGGTAAAAATGTCCAGGGCACTGCCGGGTATTGTAGAAGTGCTTCTGGATCTCCACAGTGAGTGGGTATGAGGCCTCATCCTCCCTTTTCCCGTGTGTGTGAAGCCCCTGACCCGTGTGGGAACTTGGCTGGCCTCCCCTGCTCTCCTATCACCTGCTCTGTCATCGGGAAACCCTCAATGGACTACCGCTATTCTCCCTGCGGTGCCTGGCTCCCTGGTTGGTGACCACACAGATACCTGGGAGACTGGAGTCTCCACAGTAGACCGGTATTCTCTGCTGGGCTAGGTACTCTCCAGTAGACTCGGACTCTGGTGTCCGGGTTGCTGTTTTGGGTGAGCCTAACGCTGGCTCCTCGGTCCCCACTTTACTCTCTCTTTTCTCCTCACCTTTCAACTCCACTCTTGGGCCCTGCAGGACTATTTGAGAACATGTTCAGGGTAACTGGCTCGGGCCTAGCGCGCGGCACCGACCACCAGCACGTCTTCACAGCTCTTGTAGCATCTGCACACTCTAACTCTGCCCCCAGCTCCGGTACTTATAGGGGATCTTGCCTAAGGACAGCAAGTTGGGCTCCCCCTACTGTGCTGGGGTGGAAGGTGTTGTCTGTGTACCCACTGTGGAAATCCATTCATGCTGTAGGTGAGTCTGTGGTTACCTGTGTGAGCAGGGCGCCACACATATATATACATGCTGTGTTTATATAATATCCTTTAACCGTAATATGAAATTTATAGTTTAGAAAAATGGCATTCTAGTGAATGTGATGTTATTGTATCTATAACTAGAGTATATAGCAGTCATATACAGGGGTGTTAACAGCTTTGCAGCTGGAGGTCATTGATGATGTGTTACACCAGTACACCTCCCCTCCATCATCTTTTCAGGATCGATAAATCAGATTTATTGATTGTCATCTGGCATTTCAGGGATTACAGACTTATTTTTAATGAAAATTATTTTACATTTCATCTATTGACAATTCAGTTCTGTGGGAGACGAGGACGACTTTCCACCATCCTACAAGCCATACTGCAGCTGAGAGGGCAGCACTTCTCTCCGGGGTTACACTCGCTGTCACTGAGGCACTGCGGTGTAGGGAAAGGTTCTTCACATATGGCCGTGGTGTCAGTCAATGGACAATCGAAATCCGGGAGAATCACTACGGAGAGAAGAAGAAAGGTGAGAGATTCTCCAGTGACCAGAAGACCATGAGAAGAACATGGCGTCTACCGCCCAAATTCATCAGCTTTACCACAAATGGAAACATTTTGTAGTGTTCATGGATCACACCGGCTACATTACATGTTGGAATCGTTTAACAAACTCTCCATCATTTACTACACCCCACAGAGAGGTGCGCCAGCCTCTGCCGGGAGGAGATTTCAGGACGTGGAAAGACTCTCGAAACTTATTAAGGGTGGCTTCATACTGGCGGCGCAGTCTCAAAATGAGAGCATCTGCACCTGACCGTGTGTCCGCTAACTGATGCCACCGCAGCTGCCGAATGCCTGATCAGAATGTGGAGAGTCAGGAGGAGCGATTAGGCAGGAGGGAGGCGGAAGGAGGGATCAGGCAGGAGGAAGAAGGTAGGACCGAGACGGTAGAAGGGAGGAGCAATCAGAAAGGAGGGAACAGCAATTATACAGCAGGGAGGAGCGATTAGGCAAGAGGGAGAAGGGATTATGCAGAAGGGAGAAAGTAGAAGCAATAAGGGAGAAGTGATCAGGCAGGAGAGAACAGCAATTATACAGGAGAGAGGTGTGATTAGGCAGGAGGGAGTTGAAAGAAGGGATTAGGCAGAAGGGAGAAGTTAGGAGCAAGAAAGTAGAAGGGAGCATCGATCAGGCAGGAGGGAAAAGTGATTTGGCAACAAGGAGGAGCGATTAAGCAGGAGGGAGGAGCGATTAGGCAGGAGGGAGGAGCGACTAGGCAGGAGGGAGGAGCGATTAGGCAGGAGGGAGGAGCGATTAGGCAGGAGGGAGGAGCGACTAGGCAGGAGGGAGGAGCGATTAGGCAGGAGGGAGGAGCGACTAGGCAGGAGGGAGGAGCGATTAGGCAGGAGGGAGGAGCGATTAGGCAGGCGTGAGGAGCGATTAGGCAGGAGGGAGGAGCGATTAGGCAGGAGGGAGGAGCGATTAGGCAGGAGGAAGGAGCGATTAGGCAGGAGGGAGGAGCGACTAGGCAGGAGGGAGGAGCGATTAGGCAGGAGGGAGTTGAAAGAAGGGATTAGGCAGAAGGGAGAAGTTAGGAGCAAGAAAGTAGAAGGGAGCATCGATCAGGCAGGAGGGAAAAGTGATTTGGCAACAAGGAGGAGCGATTAAGCAGGAGGGAGGAGCGATTAGGCAGGAGGGAGGAGCGACTAGGCAGGAGGGAGGAGCGATTAGGCAGGAGGGAGGAGCGATTAGGCAGGAGGGAGGAGCGATTAGGCAGGAGGCAGGAGCGATTAGGCAGGAGGGAGGAGCGACTAGGCAGGAGGGAGGAGCGACTAGGCAGGAGGGAACAGCGATTAGGCAGGAGGGAGGAGCGATTAGGCAGGAGGCAGGAGCGATTAGGCAGGAGGGAGGAGCGACTAGGCAGGAGGGAGGAGCGACTAGGCAGGAGGGAACAGCGATTAGGCAGGAGGGAGGAGCGATTAGGCAGGAGGCAGGAGCGATTAGGCAGGAGGGAGGAGCGATTAGGCAGGAGGGAGGAGCGATTAGGCATGAGGGAACAGCGATTAGGCAGGAGGGAGGAGCGATTAGGCAGGAGGCAGGAGCGATTAGGCAGGAGGGAGGAGCGATTAGGCAGGAGGGAGGAGCGATTACGCAGGAGGCAGGAGCGATTAGGCAGGAGGCAGGAGCGATTAGGCAGGAGGGAGGAGCGATTAGGCAGGAGGCAGGAGCGATTAGGCAGGAGGGAGGAGCGATTAGGCAGGAGGGAGGAGCGATTAGGCAGGAGGGAACAGCGATTAGGCAGGAGGGAGGAGCGATTAGGCAGGAGGCAGGAGCGATTAGGCAGGAGGGAGGAGCGATTAGGCAGGAGGCAGGAGCGATTAGGCAGGAGGGAGGAGCGATTAGGCAGGAGGGAGGAGCGATTAGGCAGGAGGGAACAGCGATTAGGCAGGAGGGAGGAGCGATTAGGCAGGAGGGAGGAGCGATTAGGCAGGAGGGAGGAGCGATTAGGCAGGAGGGAGGAGCGATTAGGCAGGAGGAGGAGCGATTAGGCAGGAGGCAGGAGCGATTAGGCAGGAGGGAGGAGCGATTAGGCAGGAGGGAGGAGCGATTAGGCATGGAGGGAGGAGCGATTAGGCAGGAGGCAGGAGCGATTAGGCAGGAGGCAGGAGCGATTAGGCAGGAGGACGTGCAGGAGCGGATGGGGCAGGAGAGGAGGAGCGATTAGGCAGGAGGCAGGAGCGATTAGGCAGGAGGCAGGAGCGATTAGGCAGGAGGCAGGAGCGATTAGGCAGGAGAGGCGAGCAGGAGGCGCGATTAGGCAGGAGGCAGGGTAGAGGAGCGAGTTAGGCAGGAGCGACGATTAGGCAGGAGGAGGAGCGATTAGGCAGGAGGAGGAGAGGAAGCGATTAGGCAGGGGAGGACGATTAGCAGATGAGGAGCGACTAGGCAGGAGGAAAGAGGGAAGAGGGAGAGACCAGAAGCCTGGACATGCATTGTGAGGTGCAGGAAATGGACTCTGGGCATGCTCGGTGGGGTAACTCAGATCCGCATGGACGGATCCGCACCTTATGGATCCATCCACCATTGGACCCCATTCAATTTGCATACGGATCCGACACATCCAGAGGCATCAGGATTTTAGTTGGATCACAAAAACGCACCTTCATGTGTCCACAGAGGGTGACAACATAACTGATGTGGTAGGATCAGGCTGAATCCTGGAGCCACCGCATGCACGGTCCCATGTTAGGTATAGGGACACAGGTCTGATCAGGAGCTTCAAGGTTTGGACTGATATGCACAAAAGACAAAAAATACAAGTGTGAAACCACCATAAGACTGACATGCAGAATACCAGCAATCCATGTCTAAGCTCCAATACCCCAATATTCCTCGTCTATATACCTTGGCGTTTCAGAGTGCAGCTCTACACTTATGATATATTTCATGTTCAGTTTTGCACCTGTTCACACTTGTTAGGAAGCGCCATCAGTTTTTTATGTCATCCAGAATAGAAGTCAGGACTGTGGTGTCAAGGTGATATCTCCTGTATGGGGCACAATATTTCCAGCCGGTGTCCCATCAATATCTCATTACTCTACAGTTCTTATCTGAGCTGAGCGTCAGGGATCTCCAGCTATAGAGAGACTAACTCAAAGCAAAACCTCTCTGATCTGGCAGAAAAGATCAGCGCAGCTATCAAATACTGATTAAAATAACCGTTAGCGATAGACTTTATTATCTCAGGTCTTCATTTATCTCCAGATCCCTGATACGCTCTGATGGTGAGGAGCAGATGTTTGGATTTCCATCATGCAGAATCTGTCATCGCTGGGCTCCTCCACATTAACACACAGCCTACATGATTCCCATCCACCTCCTGGGATATGAACGCTTTCCTCCCTATCTACAGGCATCTGCTCTGCCCTCCATGAGCATGTGGTTGCTTTCCTCCCCCTCTTTACTGCTACATTGGAGCAATGATGCAAGTAGCATATGTCATGACTACTGAAGCCTGCGATTGGCTCTGCCAGTCATGTACCTGACTGATAGTATATAATAGTGGTGTATCTGGATGTTAGGAAATACTGTTGTATTTATATTTTTTCAAAGATACAGTAACTAGTGATGACCGAATACTGAAGTATTCGAGTTTGGATTATTCTAACCAGATACTTGTTTTTACTATTCGGGGAATTCAGCCCAAATACTGAACCTAATTCAATGGGAAGCTCAAATATTTGTCCGGAAGATTCTCCATTGACTTCATTTATGTTCATTATTCAGGATGAATCTCCGAATAATAAAAAAATATCCTGTTAGAGAATAAACGGAAACTGAACACTGAACTATTTGCACATCACTAACAATAACCCCTTAATATCAACCGTACAGTAAATTCATCCGCAGGACCCTGGTCCAGTGGCCTTGTCAGTAGTCTGGTCACCAGATGTAGAGCTCTGGGAGCCGCCATCTATCTGCAGGACCCTGGTCCAGTGGCCTCATCAGTAGTCTGGCCACCAGATGTAGAGCTCTGGAGCCGCCATCTATCTGCAGGACCCTGGTCCAGTGGCCTCATCAGTAGTCTGGCCACCAGATGTAGAGCTCTGGAGCCGCCATCTATCTGCAGGACCCTGGTCCAGTGGCCTCATCAGTAGTCTGGTCACCAGATGTAGAGCTCTGGAGCCGCCATCTATCTGCAGGACCCTGGTCCAGTGGCCTCGTCAGTAGTCTGCCCACCAGATGTAGAGCTCTGGGGGCCGCCATCTATCTGCAGGACCCTGGTCCAGTGCCCTCGTCAGTAGTCTGGCCACCAGATGTAGAGCTCTGGAGCCACCATCTATCTGCAGGACCCTGGTCCAGTGGCCTCGTCAGTAGTCTGGCCACCAGATGTAGAGCTCTGGAGCCACCATCTATCTGCAGGACCCTGGTCCAGTGGCCTCATCAGTAGTCTGGCCACCAGATGTAGAGCTCTGGGAGCTGCTGTCTATCTGCAGGACCCTGGTCCAGTGGCCTCATAAGTAGTCTGGCCACCAGATGTAGAGCTCTGGGAGCTGCCTTCTATCTGCGGGACCCTGGTCCAGTGGCCTCGTCAGTAGTCTGCCCACCAGATGTAGAGCTCTGGGGGCCGCCATCTATCTGCAGGACCCTGGTCCAGTGCCCTCGTCAGTAGTCTGGCCACCAGATGTAGAGCTCTGGGAGCCACCATCTATTTGCAGGACCCTGGTCCAGTGGTCTCATCAGTAGTTTGGCCACCAGATGTAGAGCTCTGGGAGCTGCTGTCTATCTGCAGGACTCTGGTCCAGTGGCCTCATCAGTAGTCTGGCCACCAGATGTAGAGCTCTGGGAGCTGCCTTCTATCTGCGGGACCCTGGTCCAGTGGCCTCGTCAGTAGTCTGGCCACCAGATGTAGAGCTCTGGGAGCTGCTGTCTATCTGCAGGACCCTGGTCCAGTGCCCTCGTCAGTAGTCTGGCCACCAGATGTAGAGCTCTGGAGCGACCATCTATCTGCAGGACCCTGGTCCAGTGCCCTCGTCAGTAGTCTGGCCACCAGATGTAGAGTTCTGAAGCGACCATCTATCTGCAGGACCCTGGTCCAGTGGCCTCATCAGTAGTCTGGCCACCAGATGTAGAGCTGTGGGAGTCTCCATCTATCTGCAGGACCCTGGTCCAGTGGCCTCGTCAGTAGTCTGGCCACCAGATGTAGAGCTCCGGGAGTCGCCATCTATCTGCAGGACCCTGGTCCAGTGCCCCCGTCAGTAGTCTGGCCACCAGATGTAGAGCTCTGGGAGTCGCCATCTATCTGCAGGACCCTGGACCAGTGGCCTCATCAGTAGTCTGGCCACAAGATGTAGAGCTCTGGGAGCCACCGTCTATCTGCAGGACCCTGGACCAGTGCCCTCGTCAGTGGTCTGACCACCAGATGTAGAGCTCTGGGAGCTGCTGTCTATCTGTTTGTGCAGTCCCAGTAGCAGCATTTC
>JARQOC010000013.1:6343402-6377743 GCA_033576535.1 Allobates femoralis | reverse complement strand
TGGCATTGCTTTGAGCATGTTTTTTAAAAAGGTTTTCTCTTGCCCTTGCTCTTGCTTGTTGTAGGTTTCTCTCTACCCTTTCTTGATTTGGGTTGATACTGTTTCTGCCCGTTTGGTATCCCAATCTTTTCTTTTTATTTCTGTTTTCTGGTTTTTAATTCCCATTTCTAGGTAAATTTGGGTTTAGCTTACCGGGGTCTTGCACGCAAAAGGGTATGGGGAAGTGCGGTTTGTAGAACTCACGGGGCCCATGGTTGTATAAGTCTCCAAAATCAGGTAATTTATCGGGCCCACGGGTTTTCCCTTTTGATTCTGGTAAGGTCTTTAAAAAGTTCTTTAAACAATATGATTCATTTCTCGCTTTTAGGAAAATCTCCTAGTACCGTGTGGAATACTTCTTCTTCTTTTTCTTGGATAGGTTGGACCTGTACGGGTTCTATGACTTCAGGTGTCTTCAGGGTTTCAGGACACAATTTAAGTTGATCACGAGATACGACTTGTGAAGTTCTTCCTTCATCTTTGCTTATCAAATAGGTTTTAACATTGTCTTGGTTAGATGGTAAGACTGTGTATGGGACGGTTTCCCACTGATTATCCAGTTTGCTGTACGTCTCTTTCTCTTGAGCATTTGATCACCTTCTTGTAATGGCATTGCTTGAGCATGTTTGTTAAAAGTCTTCTCTTGTCTTGCTCTTGCTTGTTGTAGGTTTCTCTCTACACAATCTTGCACTTGGTGATACTGTTTCTGACGTTTGGTATCCCAATCTGTTTCTTCTACTTCTGTATCTGGTTTTTCAATTCCCATTTCTAGGTCAATTGGTAGCTTACCAGGTCTTGCACGCATAAGGTATGCTGGAGTGCAGTTTGTAGAACTCACGGGGACATGGTTGTATAAGTCTACCAAATCAGGTAATTTATCTGGCCACTGGTTTCTTTCTGACTCTGGTAAGGTCTTTAACAGTTCGATTACGATATGATTCATCTTCTCGCATAGACCATTTGTTTGGGGATGATACGTTGTTGTGCGAATCTTCTTACAACCGTACATATTGCAGAATTCCTTGAATAGTTCTGATTCAAAAGCTGGACCTTGGTCTGCAAGGACTTGTTCTGGGTAACCATGTGATCTACAGAAATGCGTCTGGAATGCTTTTGCTGCCGTCTTCGCTGTCAAGTCTTTGACTGGTACCACCACTAAGAAGCGTGAGTAATGGTCCACGATGGTTAAGGCATAGACATAGCCTGACCGGCTTGGTGACAACTTGACGTGATCTAATGCGACTAGCTCAAGTGGTTACTTGGTTACTATTGGTTGAAGCGGAGCTTTCTGTAGATCTTTCCTTCTGAGGTTGCATGCGGCACATCTTCTGCACCATAGTTCAATGGATTTTCTCATGCCAACCCAATAGAATCTGTCCCTTAGGATTGCTTCTAACTTCTTCCATCCAAAATGACCTGCGTTGTCATGATAAGCTTCTAAGACCATTTGGGTGTCTCGCTTGGGCACGATTATTTGCCAGACCAGTTCATGCGTCTTGGGATTGGTAAATCGTCTACAGAGCTTCCCTTGATTCAGAAACAACTTGCCTTTCTCTTTCCAGAGCTGTATAGCTTCAGCTGGGGCATTCTGATCAGGGTGTGCATGTTGTTGCGTAAGCAGTTCTTTCACTAGCTTCACGGCTGGATCAGTATCTTGGGTTTTGGCCCATTCGTAGTGTCTTAACGGGTTAAGATTCACTTCCTGTTTCGTTTGGTAGATGCCGGGTCGATAATCTTCTACCCTTGAACGATGAAAGGCCGGTAGTTCAATCTCTTCCAACTCTTCCATTTCCTCTTCCACGTCTTTCAGGTGCGGCATCCGGGATAAGGCATCTGCGTTCCCATTCTTGCGGCCTGCCCGATATTTGATGACAAAGTTGTAGTTAGATAGCCGGGCTATCCATCGCTGCTCCAAAGCACCTAATTTTGCTGTGTCCAGGTGAGTCAACGGGTTGTTATCCGTGTAGATGGTGAATTCTGCACCTGCTAAGTAATGTTTAAAGCGTTCGGTTACAGCCCAGACTACTGCCAGTAGCTCTAACTTGAAGGAGCTGTAGTTCTCGGGATTTCTTTCTGTAGGCCGGAGCTTCCTGCTTGCAAAGGCAATAACTCTTTCTTTGCCTCCTTGCTTCTGCGACAATACTGCACCCAGTCCCACGTTGCTGGCATCCGTGTAAAGAATGAATGGTTGATGGTAATCAGGGTATGCCAGGATCTCTTCTCCCGTCAGCGCACTTTTCAGCTTGTTGAAGGAATCTTCTCTTTCCTCATCCCACCGTGTCCGGAGATTATAGTTTGAAGTCTTCTTTGATCGTCCTACCAGAATGTCTTGCAGGGGAGCCGCTAGCTTCGTGAATCCTCGGATAAATCTTCTATAATAGCCTACCAGGCCCAGGAATTGCCTCACTTCTTTCACGTTCGTAGGTCGTGGCCAATCCCTTATCACTGTGACTTTATCAGGATCCGGTGCTACTCCCTCTGAACTCACGACATGTCCTAGGTACTGCACCTTTGGTTTGAGAAGGTGACACTTGGATGGCTTGATTTTCATGCCATATTTCGATAAAGCTTCGAACACTTCTGCCAGGTCTTGTAGATGTTGTTCGTACGTCTTCGAGTAGACTATGACGTCATCTAGATACAGGAGGACAGTTTCAAAGTTCTTGTGCCCGAGGCAGCTCTCCATCAGACGTTGGAAGGTCCCGAGTGCGTTGCAGAGTCCGAACGGCATACAATTGAACTCACAGAGGCCCATCGGCGTAGTAAACGCTGTCTTCTCCTTGTCGGCCTCGGCCACAGGAACCTGCCAGTACCCACTAGTCAGATCAAGGGTGGAAAAGTAGTTAGCAGATTTTAATGCAGCTAATGACTCCTCAATCCTAGGTAATGGGTATGCGTCCTTATGTGTGATGCGATTAATCTGCCGATAATCTACGCACATTCTCATGGTCCCATCCTTCTTTTTAACTAACACTAGAGGTGCTGCCCAGGGGCTACAACTGTCTCTTATTACTCCTGCAGATTTCATTTCTCTGAGCATGTCTTTGGTGGTTTGGTAGTGAGCTGGTGGTGATGGTCTATACCTCTCTTTTATAGGCTGATGGTTACCTGTGGGTATAGTGTGCTCTACCCCTTTGATCTGCCCAAAGTCTAACGGGTGTTTACTGAATATCTGTTCATATTCCTTCACTACCCGGTATACTCCATGCTTGTGACGGGGAGGTGTTGAACTGGTACCTACATGCAACTTTTGGCACCAATCCTCCAGCTTCTCTCCTGAGCCATTGTCATCCGCCTGACATGACGGGTTCAAGGGCTCGGCGGCTGTGATGTTGTTGTTATCAACCGTGTACAACTTAGCCATGGTAGCATACTTTGGTAACGTGATCTCATCATCTCCGCAGTTTAATAGGCGTAATGGCACTCTTCCCCTGTGTACGTCAACTACTCCTCTAGCAGTGAGTATGGTCGGTCTACTGTCTGAGTACACGGGTTCTACCAGGGCCTGATAGTCTTGCCCTTTAATGCCTATTGCGGCTCTACACCATACCAACATTTCAGTTTTGGGAGGTATTACAATGGGTATTGGATCACTTACTCGTACACTGCCGATCTCACCTCCGGAGATTTCTACCTGCTGCTTCAACATCAGGGCTTTGATCTCTTTGTGCAAAAGCCTCTGTTGTCCAGTTCCGGCAGTCTCGGCGATTTGCTGCAAAACACTTAACACTTCGGAAAAACATTTCTCAATTACGTTCATTCCTACCAGCATCACGGGTTCACGTTCTCGCCGGTTAACATCTATGATTATAATACCCTGGTTCTGCAATTCTACCTTCCCAACCTGAATATTCATCTCTCTAAATCCAACCTTTGGTATTACCTGTCCATTACTAGCCCATATATCAAAGTTAAAGTCATCTGGCGCATTAGTAATGTCTGAATCAGCCCAGTACCTTTTATATAGAACATGTGGGATGGATGTTATTTGGGATCCGGTATCCAGCAAGGCACTAAAGGGAATGCCATCCAACACAATAGGGATCACCGGCTTTCCTCCCACGAATTTGTCATACCAGGCTGAGGGGCCTTGAGCGTTCATTCCTGGGGAGCGGCCCGCCTGCCCAGGGAATCGTCGTTTAAAGGACACTCACGAGCAAGATGGCCTGATTTCTGGCAACGGCAGCAAATGGGCTGTCCATCTGGTTGGTAGCGATCGCTGGGTCGTCCTCTTGCTGCTGGGTATCTTCTGGGCCTCATCCACGGAACATCCTCTCTGCTGGTCGCCAACTCGATCTTGGGTGCAGGCTTTGACTCTCGCAGTTCCTTGATGACCTTGGCCATGGAGATCACAGTGTCTGTCAGGGCATCTAGCTTTTGGTTGAGGGCTGCATTTGAGATATATTCCCCAGCCTCAGCAGCAGTCGCTGACATAGCAGATGTCGCTGGCGCTGCCGGCTGCTGAGGTACTGCTGCAGTGTCGGGCACAGATGTTAATTCTCGTGGCTCTTCCAGCTGCTGCAGACGGATAGCTCGATCTTTCAGCTCAGTAAATGTCATGTCAGGGTTCAGCAGCAGTATCATGCTTAACTGTCCTCGATGGGAAGGGGAATGGAGGCCTTCTATGAATTGGTCAAATAGCATTTTATCAGCCCCCGGGGCTAAAGCAGGTTCTGCCAGCTTAAGGGCTTTGAGTGCTTCCTGCAGGTTCAAGGCAAAGTCTCTGGCACTCTGTTTAGGTTTCTGGTGGCATGCAAAGAACCTCATCTTAGCCCGGGTATCAACAGCAGATTCAAAAGCTGCTTTCAGTCTGGCTACTAGAGGCTCTACAGTGTCCTTATCCGTGTCCAGCCAGGACGCAACCTCACGCCGTGCATTGCCCGTTAACTGTCCCATTATCATTCCTACACGCTGGGCTTCAGTGAGGGGATACATCACATAATACTCTTTAATCTTTTGCATAAAGTCAGTTAAGGTATTAGGCTCACCGGAGTATTGGGGCAGCCACATTGCCCCTGGAGTATACGGCATCAGGAATGGCATTATGGATGCTGTTCCTTGCGCCGCTGCACCGCCGGGTACTATCACTGGGTCCGGCGCTGCAGCTCCACCGGCTGCTCCGTTGCCGTCTTGTGCACCGGGCTGCGACATCTTGGGCCCCCTTAGTTAATATGCGCCCTCCGTCTTCCGCTTCCGTCCGGATGTCTATGGGAGGTTCCGGGGTGCAACAGGGATCTTCTTCCCCGCCGGATGTCGTCAGCACCAAGGGAGGAGGCTGGGTTCGCGCCAATTCAGGGTACCGCCCCCTTTCTTTTCCCGCGCGCCGCGCTCCAATATGGCGGATTCCCAAATATACAGTTCAGATGGCGCACAGGGTCCAATTCTTTTGGACCGGGTAGATCCTGTTCGTGACGCCAGGTTGTGGAGCCCCCACGGGACGGGGGTACTCGGTACCGGACCGGTCAGTGCCGGGGAAGTCACGGGTGGCTTGGTCCGGACCGTGTCCCTGGGCCCGCACAATAAGATGGGGAATATTTACAAGGGGATTTGTCACGGGTGACGCCACCCACTTGGTGCAGCCAGTGATGGGGCCGCCGCTGCCGCAGAACCTCCGGGGGTGATGTGATGGCAGCAGAGATGGTGTAGTTCCAGTGGGAAGAACTGTATCCCCCGGGGCAGTAAGGGTTAAAGTCTATTCGGGTTATAGATGGTGGAGACGGTGTTAAAGGACACACACTTACGTTTGGTAGACACTGGTGCACTTCTCCTTCTCTCCTGAGGCTGCAGAGCTGACAGGCTTGTAGCAGGGGAAGCTCTCTGTGCTGAATCTGGAGCAAAGGTCGCAATCAATACACAGACTCACAGTTTTGCTGTTTTCCAAAGCTTTACTACTGATGTTACTGCAGATTATAGTCCATGGAGTCTGTAATGGGGCTGAGTTCTCTTCCCACCCTGTCCAGGGTCTTCAGCGTCCTTATGCTGCACTGTGTGTGTGTCCTGGCAACTGCTATTAGCTGAGCTGCTGGGATTCCTCACGTCTCTCTCTCTCTGTATTCTGCTGGTACCACTTGGCTATGCAACTTGAGTCCTCTGTGCTGTGCTGACCCCTCCGTGTTGCTTTGCTCTGGTACTAGGGGCATCTAGAGATCCCACTGTTCCGGGATTCACTGTGCTGTGGGTGCCAGACACAGTACCGGATCCGGTGTCCGTTCTGTGCGTTCTTCTGGGGCGAGTGAAGGTGTCACTCCAGCTCCCAGAAGTGTTCCTCAGTCTGTTGTTCTCCTGTTCCTCTGACCCTCACTAGGTCTGCACTAAGTTCTGCACTAATTCGTGCTCTTCACAGCCCTGCTCCGAGCTGAACTGAGCTGTTCTCTTCTCAGTTCTCCAGGAACTGACTGAGCTCTCCCTCATGGGCAAGAGTATATAAGGAAGCAGGTTGTGCTCCCCCTCTTGGCCCAGAGGTGCTAGTGTTTGTCAGTGTGTAGTGGGGGAGAGAACCCATGTGGTGTTATTGTGGCACATTAACCCATGGGGTGCCACACTAGGAGAGCTGACCTGGTACTGGAGCCACACTAGGCCCAGACCAGCACACCCGGAAAGTGAGCGACTCTCGCACCAAGAGTCATAGGAACAGGAGGCAAATACTTCACAGGGACAGAGGAGTTACCACAACTCGCCCTAACAACCCGGTCACTGGGACCGAGCTGCAGGAGCCATAGTGCAGGCTGCAGAGAAACCAGCACCCTGACAAGGGAGTTTAGCTCCCTGGACACCTGAAGCACCATCAGATGAGAGCCCGGGGGAAGGCAGACGTATCCCACAACCCTTTATAGTGCCCTCAGTGCAGCAAACTCAGGTGAAACACGTCCCACCAGAACGTGCAACCCCGGTCCGGTAGGATTTTATATCCACCAGACCCCGCCAGAACTGAGTACACACGGATGCCTACACCACTGCTTGCTGTGGAATCTCCAGGAGTGACTACTTCATCACCCGGTCGAGTGTACCTGTTGTCACCAGTAAAAGGTACAGAAAAGACTTTTTGTGTCCGTGCATCATTCTTGGATTAACGCTCAGAACTACCCAAGCTGCCGTATTCCATCCAGTGCAGCTCCTGGCCCCGGGGACTCCTGCTCATCCTGTGGGGAGCAACCCATCTAGCTGCTGCACATCCCCCGGAGGCCCAAGCAGTGCCGGTGCCATCACCGGACTCCCATAGGTGGCGTCACGACAATCAAGAAACATCCCCATCCTTTAATCCCCTTGTTATCTGACCACCGGGCCCCACAGCCTCAGGCGCGGAACCGTGACAAGTGCTGGATCGCCTGAGATGTGAGAATCCGGCAACGGTGAGTCAATGGCATCGTCAGTGCTAAACAGCTTCATTGCCATTTGAAAACTGTGCAGAAGGGTGCATAAGTCCTTGATCTGAGACCACTCCAGCAGCATGATCTGCCCAACCTATGGATCTCATTGGCCAAGGCTATACGTCATAGCGTATTGCACCAGGGCTCAGCGGTGCTGCCACAGTCGCTGCAACATGTGCAGAGTAGAATTCCAGCGTATCGGCACATCGCATTTCAGACGGTTCACCGGCTGGCTGAAAGACTTCTGGAGATATTGCAAGTCGTTGAGCTGCGGGATGCAAACACCGGAAGTGAGCACACATTGACCATGCCCTCTGCAGAAGCCCATCTAGGCCGGGATAGTGTGTTAAAAATTGCTGGACAACCAGATTCAACACATGAGCCATACAAGGCACGTGTGTCACATTGCTCGGGGAAAAAAGAGACGCACCAAGGTTTGCAGCATTGTCGCACACGGCCTTCCCTGACTGCCGGTTGGGTGGAGACAACATTGATGAGACTCGGTCTCCAGAGCTGACCACAACTCCTCAGCTGTGTTGCTCACATTTCCCAGACATTTCAAGGTAAACACCGCCTGATGGTGCTGAGCCCTGCTGCCAGTATAGTTGGGAGGTGTCATGATTCCTTCTGTGCAGTTACAATGCGGGTGGCATTACCAGACAGGTTTTGGGCGCAGGTGGAGGACCAAGACGAGGTTGAGGAAGCAGAAGCATTGGAGGAACTGCTACGTACCGAGGATTGACGAACAACTTGTGGGGACGGCAAGACTTGTACAGCAGACCCTTCTCCAGCTCTCACCATAGTCACCCAGTGCCCAGTCAGCCACATGTAACGCCCCTGTCCATGCTTACTGGTCCAAGTGTCTGTGGTGAAATGCATCCTATCACACACAGAGTTTCTCAAGGAAGCGGTAATGTTGTCTGCGAGATGCTGGTGTAGCACAGGAACACCTTTCTTGGAGAAGTCGTGGCGACTGGGCATCTATTACTGGGGCACTGTGATGGACATAAGGTCTCTAAAATCCTCTGTGTCCACCAGGTGGAAAGGCAGCATTTCTGTAGCCAACGGCTTGCAGATGGTGAAATTCAACCTCTTAGCTTTGTCATGGCGAGAAAGAAATGGTCTCTTACTTGTCCACATCTGAGGGGATGAGGGCTGGCTGCTGTGCTGAGACGGTTTGAGTAGGGTGTCACTGGCAAACTGCTGGTCTGGGAGGAAGATGCAGGCAAACATGTAATGTTGCCTTCATCCAAAGATGGTGCTCTCGATGTCTGTGAGAGATCAACACCAGCAGCATTGTCCACTTCAAAAACAAGTGACGACCTGTCAATCACACTGCCTGTTGTGCGTAAAGAGGTGGAAGGTCTGCATCCAAAAGCCTGTGTGACAGCTGTCCCCACAGTCACAGAGGATGAAGAGCACACGGATGCACTTGATGGGTCAGCTCTCCACGGGTAGGGCTGGTCCCCAGGGTTACTGTAGAGTTCTTTAACATGCAGGCTCATCGGAAGTGCAGGACTCACAATCAAAGGCAACCTCCTGCTGCCGCATCGCAAAACCAGTCTACCTCTCCTCAGTGCAGAATAAATTCAGTCTCAAACAGTATCAAGCTTTAACCGAGTTTTACTCTTTTCTTCGCAGATGGTACAACTACACAGTTTGGTAGCGGCTCCGGAGTGGTCTGAGCACTGGGATGGCTTGTCTGCGGCAACCCCTTTCATGTTCCTTTTGGGGCTACTCATTCTTTTCCACACGCTAACTACAGTCCATTGGTCACAGGATCTCAGGGGCTACCTCTCAGGTCTCCTAGCCCTAGTACAACAGCCTTCCTTATGCTGTGCCGGAGGTTGGGTCTTGGGACATAAAGACCCAGCAACCCGCGGGGGATTGTGGTTGGAGCATGCAGCATCCTTTCCACTTCTGCAGAGCTGGCACTCTAGTTCTGGCCCAGTGCACCAGTGTCCCCGCTGATCCGGGTACACCTGAACTCCTTCTCTCTGTCCTCGGTCCTCAGCCTGGGACCCGGGCTAGCCTGTCAGTGGCATAGGCCGCTGGGTCTGGTGACTCTCAGTCTGGTTTCTTTGACTACGTGGCTGACAGGTCTTGACTCTCTCTCACTACTCCTCTCACTCACTGACTGACTGCTTACTGTTGGTGTTGTATTTTCTGGTTTTGTTGTTGTTGTTCCTCTCCTAACCGGGTTGTGTCCTAACTTCCCATCCTCCCCCATTTCTGGACATAGAGTGCCTAGACCTGGGGTCAGGGGATGTGTTGGGTGTTTGTGTGGGGTGATCGACTTACCAATCCCGGCTGCTGTGCCATCTAGTGGTGACCGATCCACAGGAGCACCACACCTTCATCACCAGTGAAATGTTGTTTGATGTAAAGACCTTGTCCAGTGACTTCATTATTGATTTCCCCACAGCTTTTCTCCTATTGACTCCCACTGTCGTCGTTGCATCTTGAGTGATCATTGATCTGAGTAGGGTAAAGTCTTTACCACTTCCAGTTTGTTACCATCCATCTCACGTGTCTAGGTCATACCTGGCAGCAGTCACATGTGTCCCGGTCGAACCTGTCAATAGTCACATGTTTCCTGGTCTTATATGGCAGTAGTCACAAGTGTCCCGGTCGAACTTGGCAGTAGTCACATGTGTCCCGGTCTTATCTGGCAGTAGTCACAGGTGTCCCAGTCGTACCTGCAGTAGTCACATGTGTCCCAGTCTAATCTCTGGAGCACTTCAGAGTGCCCACTCCGTTTGCAACAAGCTCCACATGATCTGTGGTGAATCGGCCACCGAACCTGGCAGCTCCACAGCGCCTCCTGTTAAACCCAGGTCAGTCAGAGAACTGCCTGAGGCTAAAGAAGGGCCGCAGCTGCCCTGTAAGTGCTGGTTTATTAAGGAACCTCTCAGACAGTGTGGTATATGCCTTCTGATCTGCGACCAAAAGCACATATAATCTCCTCCACCCCGTCACTGATAGAGGCCCTAAATAACCCCACGCATTAAATGCTGCCACCAGCTCCTCGTTTTAATATAAGTCCGGTCCGTGGTCGGGCTTATATTGGGTCAGAAACCAACCCAGGTAGCGTTATATGAGCACACGGACATGGGGAATCGTGATCAAGAAAAAAAGAACGACTCAAGATTACATTTATATATTTAATCACCCTATTGGTACACTAGATATTAATATTTACAGTTATTATTCAGATGTTATAAATATTACAGTCAGTTATGCAAATAGAAGGATAAATGGAATACACAGAATTACACACACATGTGATCAGTTACCTTAGTGCTGATGGCACCACAAGGGCGGCCTGATGCCAATCTGTTCCTGGGGTAATCTCTGGCTTTGGTGGAATAATAATTCCTCTTCAGAAGAAATAAAATATGGAGATGGGGCAGCTGATTTTTATACATTATGGGGCTGACCCCTGTCTCCACCCATCTGGCACCTCTGGGATGTCTCACAATTCCCACCCCTCTGAGGGGAGATATAGATATCCAAAACTTATTATCTGCCATCATCTTGTCTGGGAGCATCACCGACGGAAGACGATGCCTTCATATTTTCAGTTATGATTTTATCTTCGTCTGGATATGAAACATGGCTATTCTGAGAGCACCCTACTAGCCAATATCACGTTTGGATGTCACGCTGACAGGCCGGGGATACAGCTTTCCCATCATCCTGACAAATTAGGGGCAGCACCTGCTCTTCGTCTTGACAGGGCCTGTGACGGGGGCTACGAGCCTACGTTATTTTGGTCCAAAATATCAACCAACACCTCACTGTTCATCTATAGTGTTTATTGCATTTTTTATCCTTCTGCAGTTAGATACTGGGCACTCTAGGGGGAGTCAGTCACTTGTGTTGCATATTCTTGGTGCAGACCAGCCCGCCTTGTTTAACAGCTGGTGTCATTAATAGGTTGTGCTCTGACACTATGCTTCACATGGTCTGGAGTGGCTGCCATCCTGTGGTGATCTCGTGTCCAGTGATACCACCAGTCCCCTCTTTGTGACATGGCTGGATGCAGATGATACAATCGCCCCCATGCCAGGGTTGTAGGGGACTGAGTATCGGTGTTGGGAGATATGAGTTGCCTCTGAGGTGGCTGGCAAGTGTCCTGCTAAATGCAATGGATATTTGTAAGTGGCCAAATGTGGTGAGTTTTTTTTTTTCTTTATTAACTATGTAACCTTTCGGTGAATCTTCTACAATGCCAGCCTCACATCAGCCATAGACTCAGTCACCCTTTCGTTCATCATAAGGTACGATGAATCAATAGACAACCCTGGCACAATAATCTCACCAAAAAACGTCAACAAGTGTCCAGGGCTATGGAGCGGCGTTGGAAGAAAGCGCACCTGCTAGATGACTTCACAACTTTCAAACAAGTTACACTTGCCTTCAAATCAGCCCTCACCTCTGCTAAACAGACCTATCCTACAAACCCAAACAACTGTTAAGCACTAATAATTCTCTCCTCCGCCAACCGCATCCCCCTTCGTCACATACTTCAAAAATAAGATTAACCAAACAAGGCAAACCTTTATTGTTACACCACCACAACAACTCCATATACCAGACCTCTGCCCTTCCCTCATAACCTCCCTCTCCAACATCACTGATTGAGAGATTATTCGTCTCCTATCCAAATCACACCTCACCACGTGTGCACTTGACCCCATTCCTTCCCACCTCCTTCCCAACCTCACTAACACGCTCATCCCAGCCCTAACCCACCTCTTCAATCTATCACTATCTTCCGGGACCTTCCCCTTGGCTTTCAAACATGCCACCTTCACGCCCATCCTCAAAAAGCCAAACCTTGACTCGACTGCTGGACGAGCCACCGCCCCATATCACTGCTCGCGCTTGCTTCCAAACTCCTTGAGCGTCCATGCTCAACTTCCTCCTACCTCTCATCTAACTCTCTCCTTGACAATCTACAATCCAGTTCCCGGCCCCACCACTCCACCGAAACTGCTCTAACCAAAATTAGCAATAACTTACTCACACAACCAAAGCTAACAGACAATTCTCCATCCTCCTTCTAGACCTGTCCTCTGCCTTTGACACAATCGATTTTGCCCTCCTACTTCAGATTCTTTATTCCCTTGGCATCAAAGACCTTACCCTGTCCTGGATTGCCTCATACCTTTTTAACCACACATTTAGAGTTTCCCACTCCCACACTACACCCTCATCCTGCCCTCTCTCTGATGGAGTCCAACAAGGCTCTGTCCTGGGCCCCTACTTTTCTCCATCTATACCCTTGGCCTAGGACAACTCATACAGTCCCATGGCTTCCACTAACACCTGTACCGTGTGTGGCTCAGTGGCGGGATGGGGGTGATGATGGTGATAGGGGAATGCTAATGTGACGCCACCTGTGGTAACTGGTACTGGGTATACCAGCGCTGCGGCCGCCCGCTGAAGTGATGGAGGTGTGGCTCAGAGTAGTACAGCTCCCCACAGGTGGAGCTTTACCACAGGGCAGCGGGGATGGATGAGAGGAGTCATTGTAGCGTTTCTGCAGTGGAAGCTGCGGGCGGCGGCTGTGAAGAAAGCACTCACACACACACATTAGTCTTTGTTTCGGTACCTTTTTACTGATGTCTGGTAACTGGTACAGTCCAGGAGGGTAACCAGGTTCTCGGTGCAATTTGCGACGTTCACCTTGGAGAGTTGTGAGGCCTCCTCTCCTGGTGTGTGCGGTGATTGGGGTAAGTCCTGCCTGAAACTGAACTTGCCGCTCCTTATCCCTTTCAGGGTACCACTCTCCAACTGACAATGAGGACCTTGTTGTGGGGATTCCTATTCTCCTCTTGGGCCCCTGGTCCTATGCTTGGTCACGTTGGTGTCTTACTCGGGGAACTTCAGGGGGCTAAATCCTCCTGGTGGATCCGGGTTTTCACTGCTACACTTTGAATGAGTAGCAACTTTGGACTCTGGTGTCTAGGTGGGCTAAAGGGATACCTGGTACGTACCCGTCTTCTTCCTTCCACTGCCCTCCGTCCCTCTCCCTAGGGCGCTGCACAGCTGGTCAGTGTCCCCTGGTTCTGAGCCTGTTTGGTCCCAGCAACCAGCTCCTTATAACTGCTCTCTTCACTGTCTTGACTGGAACAAACTGCTCCCTTCACTGCTCAGAGCAGACTGACTCCTCCCCTCAGGCCTGGATCCTTATAAGGGAACTTGCTTAAGGCAGCAAGTAGGGCTCCCCCTCCAGGTCTGGGGTGGAAAGTGTTGTGTGCTGTGTGTACCAAGGTGTATGTCTCTCCTTGCATCGGTGGGTCCTGTGGCAATCCCCAGCAGGGGTGCCACAGTCACATGTGTCCCGGTCGTACCTGGCAGTAGTCACATGTGTCCCGGTCGTACCTGGCAGTAGTCACATGTGTCCTGGTTATACCTGGTAGTATTCACATCTGTCCCGGTCGTACCTGGCAGTTGTCACAATTGTCCCGGTTGTACCTGGCAGTTGTCATGTGTCCCGGTTGTACCTGGCAGTAGTCAGTATCTTTGTCTTCTTTGTGTTGGGGATATACTGTGAAAGAGGGAGAAATGGCGCACATAGGGTCGTATCTGTGTAGTAAAGGATATAGCTCGGTGTGTGATACACTCACCTTTGTGGGTTGTGCCAGTTCACAACACCTATTGATCACAAAGAGCCAGGCTGCTGCACCTCCTAAAGGATCCAAGGTGTGTAAAAAAAGAAAAGGAGTTTCCACGTGCGCTGCCCCGGGTATTAATTGGACTTCAAAGCTTGATCCAAGAATCTTTATTTGTAAAATCTCAACGCGTTTCGTGAGGTTCTCCTCACTTCATCAGGAGTACAAGCATCTTGTATCTCCTGATGAAGTGAGGAGAGCCTCAGGAAACGCATTGAGATTTTACAAATAAAGATTCTTGGATCAAACTTTGAAGTCCAATTAATACCCGGGGCAGCGCACGTGGAAACTCCTTTTCTTTTTTTACACACCTCTTCTTTGTGTTGAGGAGCATTCCCATGATGGAGCTTTTCATATTGACTCTCCGTATTAAGTCCTTTCTTCCATCTACGCTTGTTGCTATCAGTGTTGTATCGTCTGTATAGGCAATTACTTCATTTTTTCTTTACATTTTAATGACTAATTTTTAAACCTTTCACTCTAATGAGTTTTTTATATTTTTTTATAATATTGTTATCTTCAGTTTCTAGTATCCTTAATAAAATTCCTCTCACCGTACATGTACTGCATAATGTCTGGTATTGTACTTTCTCAGCCCACAACCAGCAAGTTTAGTGCAGAGTTTATCTATCACATTGGCAGTTGTATATTTCGTAAGTCTGCAAACAAGACATGAAAAAGTTCCAGCTGCAACCCTACTACACACAGCTGGTGGGTTTAATAGGAGGCCCCTCCATACCAGCTCTGGTGTTTGTACTATAATATAGTATTTTTATAACATAACCCTGCTTTCCTCTTCTCCACATCTTTATCCCTGACCTGTCTGGTGTGTTACTTGGTTTTCATGATGCTATTTGATCCCTTAACTGCCTGGTGGGTTCCTTGGTTTTCAGGATGCTGATTCTCCCTGACCTGTCTGGTGTGCTCTTTAGTTTTCATGATGCTGTTTATCCCTGACCTTTCCGGTGTGTTCCTTGGTTTCAATGATGACATTTATCCCTGAAATGTCTGGTGTGTTCCTTGGTTTTCATGATGAAGTTTATCCTTGACCTGTCTGGTGTGTTCCTTGGTCTTCATGATGCTGTTTATCCCTGACCTGAGCGTTCGGTGCTGTGATGCGCGTCACATATCACATGACTGCGAGCAGGCCAATCACAGCGCCGAACGCTGATGTCATTCTGACATCATGCAAGGTCCTAGCAGGAAACTGCCTGCTACGGCTCCTGGCTGCCAGTTACCGAGCACTCGGCGGAGGGTAAGTATAAGGGTATGTGCACACAGGGAGTTTTAGGGCCGGATTAGCAGCGGAAACCGCCGGTCGGTTTACATAAATTTCATGCAAATTTATGTTAATCCAAACCGGCGTTTGGATTAACATAGAAACCTATGTAAACCGACACCCGCTGTGCACACAGCGGCGGTTTACACATGCTCATCCGTTGCTAACCCGCCGGGTTCCCAGCGGGTTAGCAAAGAATGAGCTTGCTCTATATTCCGGCCGGTTCTGCAGCGGCTGCAAGCAGAATCATGTACTGCTTCCAGCCGCCGCAGAATCGCCGGCGCAAACCCGCTGTGCACCGCTGCACACCCGCCCGTCACCCGCAGCACGGACCCGACAGGAAGCCGGTGGACGGCTCCGGAGCTTCCTGTCGGGTCCCGCCCAGCCGCCGCCGCCACTAACCCGCCCCCGTGCGCACATACCCTAACAATCTTTATTATTTTTAATACATTTGACTGAATTTTACATTTGATTTTGCAGTGTATAATGTACTGTGAAATCAAATGGGGCTGAGACAGCTCACACAAGGGATCACAAAAGAGACAGCACACACAAAGAATCACAAAAGAGACAGCACACACAAAGAATCACAAAAGAGACAGCGCACAATGAATGACAAAAGAGACAGCATACACAAGGGATCACAAAAGAGACAGCACACACAAAGAATCACAAAAGAGACAGCACACACAAAGAATCACAAGAGAGACAGCTCACACAAGGGATCACAAAAGAGACAGCACACACAAAGAATCACAAGAGACAGCGCACAAAGAATCACAAAAGAGACAGCATACACAAGGGATCACAAAAGAGATAGCACACACAAGGGATCACAAAAGAGACAGCACAGACAAGGAATCACAAAAGAGACAGCACACACAAGGAATCACAAAAGACACAGCACACTCAAGGGATCGCAAAAGAGACAGAACACACAAGGAGTCACAAAAGAGACAGCTCACACAATGGATCACAAAAGAGACAGCTCACACAAGGGTTTACAAAAGAGACAGCACACATAAACAAGCAATCACAAAAGAGACAGCACACACAATGGAGGAAAGAGACAGCTCACACAAGGGATCACAAAAGAGACAGAGCACACAAACTTCTGAGGATCTGGGATCACCTGGAACAAGCTCCAAGTACTGACAGATCCTGGCATTTCCCTCTAGGGCAGGTGGGTGTAAGGTGCAGCATTTCCGGAGGAGCATGATCGGGAACATTAGCTCCCAGGACCCCTGCACCCCTGCTGTGATCTCTACTCCAAGGACCCCTGCTGTGATCTATGTGATCTCTGCTCACGGTATCCCTGTGATCTCTGCTTCTCCAGCACATACCTGTGAACATACTGACACCGCCGCACACAGACACCGCCGCACACAGACACCGCCGCACACTGACACCACTGAACGTTCTTGGGGCTAAAAGCTGTTGTAACTCAGTTTGACTTAAAATAACAATTATGTATAAAATATAAATTTTGAAGAACAACATTAGCTTTCTTTTGAGATATTAATCGTGTTTTTATTATTTATCGTTCTGGAGTTATGGCTCCATATGTCTTTGGCTTTTTGGCCAAAAATTTGGATTTTTTCAAACTTTGAGCGACGAGCGGCAGGGGTTAACGTCGTTTGATCGAGCTCAAATTTTGGCTATCTCAATATCTGGAAAGGGGAATCATTTTGTGGGGTCCAGACTAACAAGATTACCACATTTTTTCCCCCCCATATGAGATCGGGTCACTGTAATATATATATATACAGAGCCTTGTGAAAGTATTTGGCCCCTTGAACTTTTCAACCTTTTGCCACATTTCAGGCTTCAAACTTAAAGATAAAAATTCTAAGTTTTTTTTCTGCTAAAAATTACAGATGAACGAGTACTAAAATGCTCGGGTGCTGGAAGCTCGGGCGGAGCATCCCAAGATACTCGTGTACTCGGCCCGAGCACCGAGCCCAATGTTATCCTATGGGAGATACGAGTATTTTTCTGACATGACCCCCGGCAGCATGGAAAAACCCTAAAAATGTCACAAAAGTATCAGAACAGTGCTGAAATGACATGGGAACAGCATGGGAAGACCCCTGGAAGCATTTCAGACCCCAAGGTCACTGCGGTGAACAATGTTGTCAGACTATTACGCCACTTTTACAGACTGTCAAGAAAACGTCACAATATGAAACCAAAACGGATTTTCATGGAAAAAATATTAAGGCTCAGACCCACTGGTGACACAGAGGTGGTGGATGTTAGTTTTGTAGGATTATATGAAAGATTAAAAAAAAAAAAAATTGGGAGGCCTCCCATGCCCCTGGATGGAGGCGTGCATGAGAGCCTCTATAAATAATGTGCCCATTATAAGGAAGTGGGTCTTTTGTAGGATTCCCATAGGCAGGGAAGCCAAAAATTGGGAGGCATTGCGATGCCCCTGGAAAGAAACATGGAGAGCCTCTAAATATTGTTCCCATTACAAAGGAGCAGGTCTCCTGTACTTGTAATACCCATTCTGTAAGCATGGACTAAAACATTTACCCCTGGGGGTATACATGAAACTACTGCTAACTTTTGAACGGTTAGGGTCATCATCATCATATATATGATGTAAATAAATTGTTTTCTTGGCATCATGAACCACGGTGGCACTGATTATATGATGGTGGCAGATGAGGAGAAGGAGGAGCAGTACAGCAAGTAGCCAAAGACATGAAGTGTGTACCCATGTGTGGTTGTGCGGAGGTGCATGGCAATTTACAGGCACAAAATTGAAATTCCGCTATCATTTGGTGGTGGTGTGGTGAAGTCAGGCCCAATCCAACCCTTGTTCATCTTCATCAGAGTCAGCCTGTCAGCATTTTCAGTTGACAGGCGGGTGCGTTTATCAGTAATGATTCCACCTGCGGCACTAAAAACACGCTCTGACAAAACGCTAGCAGCAGGGCAGGACAGGACTTCCAAGGCGTAGAGAGCCAATTCCTGCCACGTGTCCAGCTTGGATACCCAATAATTATAAGGCACCGAGGAGTCTAGGAGCACTTTAGTACAATCAGCAAGGTACTCCCTCAGCATCTTGGCAAACTTTGCATTCCTTGTGACACTACCCCGCACCTAAGGGCCTGTGGTACGGGAGGTGCTGAGAAAAGTGTCCCAGATCTTTGAGAGTGTTCCCCTACCTCTGCTGGATTGGACTTGTGCCTCTCTCAGCCGGACGCCTTGGTTGTCCACCGAATCGTGACCTCTGCCGCTAGCGTTTTCTGAAGGGAATTTTTTGACTAATTCCGCGACTATGGCCGTCTGGTACTGCAGCATTTTTGTATACCTCTCCGCTTCGGGAATAAGAGAAATAAAGTTCTCCTTGTAGCGTGGGTCTAAAAGTGTCACCAACCAGTAATGAGTGTCCGCCAAGATGTTGATAACGCGAGGGTCACGAGACAGGCAGCGTAACATAAAGTCAGCCATGTGCGCCAGGCTGTTAACAGGCAAGACTTCAGGGTCCTCACCATCAGCATGACTGTCCATGCTGGCCTCATCATCCTCCTCCTCCTCCTCTCCTCTGTCCTCTGGCCATCCACGCTGAACCAACGGTCTGACGGTTGTGCATGTATTACCGTCAATTCCGCATGAAAGTAGCTCTCTTTCTTTATCCACCTCGTCATAGTCCTCCAATGCAAGTTGGGATGAGATGAGGCTGGGCTGTGTGTAATCACCCGGTACGGTTTCTTGCTCCAACTCATCCTGCTCCGCCTGCAATGCATTGTCTTTGATTTTGAGCAGAGAGCGTTTTAGAAGACAGAGAAGCGGGATGGTGACCCTAATGATGGTGTCATCACCGCTCACCATCTTGGTGCAGTCCTCAAAGTTTCACTGTCCACTCCTGAGGTCTTATGTGTGGAGTTTGAACCGTATACCGACGGCCTAGTTGATGCTGCTACTCAACAACTGCCCTCTTCTGCTCACAAATCCTAACCAACATGTGCAGTGTGGAATTCCAACGCGTGGGGACATTACACACCAGTCTGTGAGCCGGAAGCTGCAAACACCGCTGAAAGCCGACAAGGGCGGCAGAAGCAGTAGCTGACTTTCTAAAATGGGCACATAGGTGGCGTACTTTGACGAGCAGATCAGACAGCTCCGGGTAGGCTTTAAGAAACCACTGAACCACGAGGTGGAGCACATGGGTCACGCATGGAACATGTGTCAGCTCGCCTCAGAGTCGCCACCAGGTTCCGGCCATTGTCACACATGACCATGCCTAGCTGTAGGTTCAGCGGTGTGAGCCAGTAATCTGTTTCAGAGCTGTCCACAACTCTTCAGCGTTGTGGGATTTGTCACCTACGCATATTAGCGTCAGCACTGCCTGTTGCTGCTTAGCCGAGGCAGTGCTGCAGAGCTTCCAGCTTGGGACTGGTGTGGAGGGTGAAGTGGAGGAGGAGGCTGAGGAGCATGACGTGCAAGAGCTGTACACCGTGGGTGAAACCCTCACTGAGTTTGGGCCTGCAATCCTTGGTGTCAGAAGGACGTGTTCCGTCCCAAGCTCAGACTGGGTCCCGGCTTCCAAAATATTAACCCAGTGTGCCATCAGCGAGATGAACCGGCCCTGCCCGCAAGCACTTGTCCACGTGTCCGTGGTTAGGTGGACTTTGCCTGAAACTGCGTTGTTAAGGGCATGTTTGATGTTTTGTGACACGTGCTTATGTAATGCGGGGACGGCACTCCGGGAAAAATAGTGTCGGCTAGGGACCGAGTAACATGGACGTCTGCCGCCATTAGGTCGTGGAATGCTTACGTCTCCACTAGCCTATAAGGCAACATTTCCAGCGCAAGCAGTCGCGAAATGTGTGCATTTAGAAGTGTGGCATGTGGGGCGTTGGCAGCGTATTTGCGCCTGCGTTCCAAAGATGGGTGTATGGATAACTGAACGCTGCGCTGGGACAAGGACGTGGCTGATGATGGTGCTATTTCTGCTTGTGCAACTATAGGTGAAGGACAGGAGGCATCTTTGCCTGCAGTATGGACAGGGGATTGTCTTGCACGCACAACAGTGGAAGATGCAGCGGTTTCATCTGCAGATAATTCTCCTTTACTCTGCTGTACATCCCACAAAGTCGGGTGCTTTGCTGCCATGTGCCTGATCATGTTGGTGGTGGTCAGGCTGCTAATTTTGCTACCCCTGCTGATGCTGGCATGGCAGGTGTTGCAAATGGCCTTTTTGGAATTATCTGCAGACACCTTAAAAAACAGCCAGACTCGGGAAGACCTAACAGTTGTACTGGCAACTTCTGTCATGTTGTTGTTCCGGGGAACGGTTGCCTGCCTTCTGCCTGCGGACACCACCCTGCTTCTTCCGGCCTGTTGTGATGCTACGCCTAACTCCCCCTGTGCACTGCTGTCCTCGCTCTGCATGTCCTCCTGCCAGGTTGGGTCAGTTACTGGATCATCCACCACGTCGTCTTCCACTTCCGCACCCTGCTCCTCCTCCTGACTTTCTGGCAATTGTGTCTCATCATCGTCCACCTCTTGTTGAGACACGTTCCCACCGTTGCCTTCGTGAGACCGTGGCTGCTCAAATATTTGGGCATCGGTACATACGATCTCCTCATGACCCACTTCAACTGGAGCTGGCGAGAGGCCAGATTCTGCGAATGGATAAGTGAACAGCTCTTCAGAGTGTCCTAGTGTGGGATCAGTTATGTCCGGGTCCGGGCACTCGGCATGGTGGGAGGAAGGAGTATCAAGGTGTGGAATGTGCAGTCCAGTCTCACAGCTACTGACACTTGACCGTGTGGAAGACAGGGTATTTGTGGTGGTGCCAAACTGACTGGAAGCATTATCCGCTATCCAACTAACAACCTGTTGACACTGGTCTTGGTTTAATAGTGGAGTACTGCTGCGGTCCCCTAGAAATTGGGACAGGAAGGTCAAGCGAGATAATGTTGACGTTTGTTATGGCACAATTCGAGCTTGCACATGGCCTCGGCCTCTTCCTGCACCACCATCATGTCCACTTCCTTGTCCCTTGCCACCGGCCTTGCGCATTTTCAATGTTGTGCTGACTGTATACAGATAAATGAAGGCGTCCAAAAGATGGTTTATAGCTGCACACTGAAATTACAGATTAGAGCGGTTTAATCCCGGCAGCTGGAACGGTCAGACACAAACGCTGACGCTTATACAGTGTTTTGGCGTATACTACTTGGAGCTACAAGCCACTCCTGCCGCATTAAGATGGTAAATGAATGCAGACAAGAGTTGATTTTTAGCTGGACACTGAGTTTACAGATTAGAGATTAAATTACAGCAGGTATACCGGTCAGACACAAACGCTGAGATGGGTATACTGATTGTTTTGGCGTATACAAATTGGAGCTACAACCCACTCCTGCCTCAAAAAATGGTAAATAAAGGCGGACAAGTTGTTTTTTAGCTGCATAATAAGACTGGAGATTAAATTAAAGCAGCTATACCGGTCTGACACAGACACTGACATGAGTATACTGACTGTTTTGGCGTATCCTAATTTCCGCTACAACCTACTCCTGCCTATAGAGAGCTAAATTAATCCCTAAAAGCACTGTTTTGGGATGGATGAGATTTCCAGCCTGTCCACCAGCCCCAGATGTGATGCAGGCTGGTATACTGGCACAACAAAGTTTGCTATATACCCTGCCTCCCTGCCTGCCTGTATACAACTGTATTAGTCCTCAGAAGGACTGTTGTGGTAATTAGACTGGCAGCCCTGTGCCTACACTAGCTGGAAGGCCACAAATCTGTCCCTCAATCAGCAGCAGCTCTCCCTACACTGACTGTCTGTGGAGCAGAGTGACGAGCACAGCACGGTCAGGTCTTATAAAGACGCTGTGCGGCCAGCCAATCACTGTAATGCCACAACCAACATGGCTGTGGCATTACAGTGTCTGTCAGCCAATCCCTGTATGCGGGCTGGCTCTGAAAGGAGCGCCAACATGCAGGGAGGTGGACCCCGAGCATAGCAAGAGTATTGCGAGATTACTCGGTACTCGCCAAGTACCCCGAGTGCCGAGATATTTGTGCAAGTACCGAGCAGTGACAAGCATACTCGCTCATCCCTATTAAGAATCAACAACAAGTGGGACACAATCGTGAAGTGGAACCAAATTTATTGGATAATTTAAACAAATAAAAAAACTGAGCAGTAGGGGGGGCAATATTATTCGTCCCCTTGAGTTAATCCTCTGTAGCGCCCCCTTGTGCTGTGATTACAGCTGCAGTCTCTTGGGGTTTGTCTCATTCTTCCTTGCAGAACAGCTGGAGATCAGTGAGGTTGGATTGAGGCGTTTGTGATCAGCAGTTTTCAGCTCTTTCCACAGACTCTCCATTGGATTCAGGTCTGGATGTGACTCGGCCATTCTAACACCTGGAGACGGTGATTTTTTAACCATTCCATTGTAGATTTTGCTTTATGTTTGGGATCATTGTCTTGTTGGAAGATAAATCTCCGTCCCAGTCTCAGGTCTTTTGCAGACTCCCGCAGGTTTTCTTCCAGAATGGTCCTGTATTTGGCTCCGTCCATCTTCCCATCAATTGTAACCATCTTCCCTGTCCCTGCTGAAGAAAAGCCAAACCATGGTGATTTACTTGGTTTTGCCTCCACCATGTGTGACAGTGGGGATGGTGTTTTGAGGCCTCCACCATGTGTGCAGTGGGGATGGTGTTTTAGGCACCACCATGTGTGACAGTGGGATGGTGTTTTAGGACACCACCATGTGTGACAGTGGGGATGGTGTTTTTGAGGCCTCCACCATGTGTGACAGTGGGGATGGTGTTTTGAGGCCTCCACCATGTGTGACAGTGGGGATGGTGTTTTGAGGCCTCCACCATGTGTGACAGTGGGTGGTGGGTCACCATGTGTGACAGTGGGATGGTGTTTTAGCCTCACAGTGTGACAGTGGGATGGTTCGTGTTTGCTTTTACACCAACATGTGTTTTGCATTGTGGCCATAGTATCATTTGGTTTCTCTGAGCAGAGCCCCTTATTCCACATGTTGGGTCTCCACAGGCGGCATTGTGGTAAACTCACAACAGATTTTTATGGATATCTTTGAGATGGCTTTCTTGTTGCCGCTCTTACTCTATAAAGGCCAGATTTGTGCAGTGTATGACTGATTGTTGTCCTATGGACAGACTCTCCCACCTCAGCTGTAGATCTCTGCAGTTCATCCAGAGTGATCATGGGCCTTTTGGCTGCATCTCTGATCAGTCTTCTCCTTGTCCCAGATGAAAGTTTAGAGGGACAGCCGGGTCTTGGTAGATTTGCAGTGGTCTGATCCTCCTTCCATTTCAATATGATCGCTTGCACAGCGCTCCTTGAGATGTTTAAAACTTGGGAAATCTTTTAGTATCCAACTCCAGCTTTAAACTTCCCACAACAGTATCTCAGACCTGCCTGGTGTGTTCCTTGGTCTTCATGATGATCTCTGCACTTGAAACAGAACCCTTAGACTATCACAGAGCAAGTGCATTTATATGGAGACTTGATTACACATAGGTGGATCCTATTGATCATTACCAGTCATTTAGGACAACATTGGATCAGTCAGAGATCCTCACTGAACTTCTGGAGTGAGTTTGCCGCACTGAAATTAAAGGTACCGTCATACGCGGCAATATTGCTTGCAATTTGCTGGTTGCAGTGAGATCATGGACACATTGTTACATTTGTATGTGGAGCTCAATGGGACGGGGTACTCGGTTCCGGACCGGGGTACTGCTGGGGATATCACGGCGGTCCTGGTCCAGACCGTGTTCCGGGTTCTCACAAGTAAAAGGGGTATTTACAGGGATAGTTTGTCGTGACGCCACCCATGGGTTGTGGTCAGTAATGGGACCACCACTACAGGGCAGCTCTGCCAGGAGGATGGAGGGATGGATGGGCTGCAGCTGGATGGATGAGCCCGCCGTGGGTCGGGCTGCTCCTGGCAGGGTAAAAGGTATGGAATGCACAGTTCTGTATACCTGGAATCAGACACGGACACTGAGGCAGGGTTCACCGGGTTTACTCTCAAGTTCTTTCAAGTCACACAGTTCATGGTACAGTTCAGTTCTTTACAGCTTTACACAGTTAACTCCGGTAACCCTCTGCAGCCAGGCTGTCGCTCTGAGACCCCTCACTCCTTCTATATGTCCTTTCAAGCTTGTTCTCACTTTCTCTGTCCTCTCTGTGGATTGTATGGTGGCAGCTCGGCCCCTTGTATGTAGCTTCCCCCTGTGTGTATGTGGGCAGTAAGCCGGGTCCTTGTGGTTGCTGCTGTGCCTCCAACCTGGTGGTAGGAACTCCAACTTGGAATTAAAGTTCCCCGTCGGTTTGTCTGGGTATCTGGTGTATGACTTCAGTCCCAGTCAGAGCCGACACTCTGGTGTTTGCCTAGCCTGCAGTAACCCTATTTCCCAAGCCTTACCAGGCTCCTTCTAACCCATGTGACTTCCAGTTACTTCAAGGGAATCCATCCCGCCTGTAGTTGGTGGGTGCTGCCGTGTTCCTCGGACCCGGTGATACCGGTCCGGTCTCTGTCCTCACACTCTCCTGGGATGCCGGCTATGGACGAGCTTTGTCTCCATGTTTTCTGTGACTCTGTGGATTCTGCGTCTCCAGGGAGCCCAATCTCTCTGGGATGTGTCACTTTTTGCTGGTCTTTACCTCTTGGCTCACTCTGGCCTACTAACTCCTTCCTCCTCTTTTCCTCTATTTGTACTATCTGTTACCTGACCTTCCTTCCCATCCACTTTCCTCTAAACCCCACCACCCCTTTCCCGCCTATAGTCCCGAGTTCTCGGTTGGGTGCTGTGCTCCTGTGGGTGTGTGTGCTGTGAGGGTGCCTACCTTCGGCCTGGCTGCAGTTCCCTATGTGGCCACCCTAGTTGCAGGGGCGCCACATGTACACGGCAACAACATAGAACAATGTGTCCATGATTTCACTGCAACCAGCAAATTGCAAGCAATATTGCCGCGTGTGACGGTACCTTAAAGGAGACAAATAATATTGCACGCCCCACTTTTCAGTTTTTTAGTTGCTAAAAAAAAGTTTAACATATACAATAAATTTGGTTCCACTTCACGATTGTGTCCCACTTGTTGAATCTTCACAAAAAAATGAGAATTTATATCTTGAAATGTGGCAAATGGTTGAAAAGTTCAAGGGGTCAAATACTTTCACAACACACTGTATAGAGAGAGAGAGCGCGATAGAGTGAGATAAATATATATATTTATACACACACACATATATATATGTATACACATATATAGTGTGATGTAGTGAGGGGCGGCATTGTGCATGTCCGGTGTGTGTTGCACAGGCAGAAGTCTGCTGCCTGTTTTATGAATGTATTGCCATGGAAGCCACAGTCTGCTTAAAGAGCATGGCAAGAGTTAAGCTTGCAACTTGCTGGAGATGTGGGTGTGTCTCAGGATGGTTAATGGAGTCTGTGACATGTGAGAGACTGACAGTGATAGAGACATGCAGAGCCTGCAGGCTGCTGGGCAGAAGTCAGACATCCAGTGTGAAGGAGCAGTGTCTCAGAGGCCATGTGAGGACTGACCACAGGCTCGAGTGGAGGTTGGGATACAGCGGCAGAAGTGTATCTGAACCTGTGACGTTCATAGACTGTAACCTTGTGATGCTTTCCATTGCCTGTAAAGCCAAGGAATATCTGGAGTACGGTTTAAGAGACGTAATAAACCTGAAGGGACTCTTTATGTGGAACCTGTGCCTATGTACCTGTATCCTGCAGCAAGTGAGTGAGTGCCCCTATTATATAGTGACTGTTTATACCGAATGCTGAATATCGCTGCCAAGCCAGGGTACCCCGACCCGGTCCGTGATTGCTACAACGTCACAATATATATGTATATATATATTTATATCGTATACATATATAAAGTTCTTTGTTTATAGACTGTAAACATCCTATGAGGGCTAAAAAATATCACATATATATATATATATATATATAATATATATATATATATACAGTACAGACCAAAAGTTTGGACACACCTTCTTATTCAGAGTTTTCTTTATTTTCATGACTATGAACATTGTAGATTCACACTGAAGGCATCAAAACTATGAATTATCACATGTGGAATTATATACTGAACAAAGAAGTGTGAAACAACTGAGAATATGTCTTATATTCTAGGTTCTTCACAGTAGCCGCCTTTTGCTGTGATTACTACTTTGCACACTCTTGGCATTTTCTTGATGAGCTTCAAAGCAGTAAAGCACCCCCACACCATCACACCTCCTTCTCCACACCATCACACCTCCTCCACACCATCACACCTCCTCCTCCATGCTTCACGGTGGGATCCAGGCATGTAGAGTTCACCCGTTCACCTTTTCTGCGTCGCACAAAGACACGGTGATTGGAACCAAAGATCTCAAATTTGGACTCATCAGACCAAAGCACAGATTTCCACTGGTCTAATGTCCATTCCTTGTGTTCTTTAGCCCAGACAAGTCTCTTCTGCTTGTTGCCTGTCCTTAGCAGTGGTTTCCTAGCAGCTATTCTACCATGAAGGCCTGCTGCACAAAGTCTCCTCTTAACAGTTGTAGAGATGTGTCTGCTGCTAGACCTCTGTGTGGCATTGACCTGGTCTCTAATCTGAGCTGCTGATAACCTGCGATTTCTGATGGTGACTGGTGACTCGGATGAACTTATCCTCCGCAGCAGAGCTGACTCTTAGTCTTCCTTTCCTGGGGCGGTCCTCATGTGAGCCAGTTTCTTTGTAGAGCTTGATGGATTTTGTGACTGCACTTGGGGACACTTTCAAAGTTTTCCCAATTTTTCGGACTGACTGACCTTCATTTCTTAAAGTAATGATGGCCACTCGTTTTTCTTTACTTAGAATTTGTATTATGGCAAGAAAAAGCAGCTAACAGTCTATTCAGTAGGACGATCAGCTGTGTGTCCACCAGACTCTGCACAACACAACTGATGGTCCCAACCCCATTTATAAGGCAAGAAATCCCACTTATTAACCCTGACAGGGCACACCTGTGAAGTGAAGACCATTTCCGGTGACTACCTCTTGAAGCTCATCCAGAGAATGCCAAGAGTGTGCAAAGCAGTCATCAAAGCAAAAGGAAGAACCTAGAATATAAGACATTATTTCAGTTGTTTCACACTTTTTTGGTAAGTACCGTATATACTCGTGTATAAGCCGACCCGTGTATAAGCCGACCCCCCTACTTTTGCCCCCAAAATCTGGGAAAACCTATTGACTCGTGTATAAGCCGAGGGTGGACCCCAGCACAGGTATACAGCCCCCAGCAGTGTGGTACACAGGCCCCCGCAGTGGTATACAGGCCTCCCCAGTGGTAGTATACAGCCCCAGAAGTGTGGTATACAGCAGCCTCCCCAGTGGTACATACAGGCCCCAGCAGTGTTACAGCAGCCTCTCCAGTGGTATATACAGCAGCAGCCCCAGTGGTAGTATACAGCAGCCCCAGAGATATATACAGCAGCCCCAGTGGTAGTATACAGCAGCCCCAGAGGTATATACAGCAGCCCCAGTGGTAGTATACAGAAGCCCCAGAGGTAGTATACAGCAGCCCCAGTAGTAGTATACAGCAGCCTCAGTGGTAGTATACAGCAGCCCCAGTAGTAGTATACAGCAGCCCCAGTGGTAGTATACAGCAGCAGCCCCAGGGGGTATATACAGCAGCAGCCCCAGTGGTAGTATACAGCATCCCCAGAGATATATACAGCAGCCCCAGTGGTAGTATACAGCAGCCCCAGAGGTATATACAGCAGCCCCAGTGGTAGTATACAGAAGCCCCAGAGGTAGTATACAGCAGCCCCAGTAGTAGTATACAGCAGCCTCAGTGGTATAAACAGCCCCAGTGGTAGTATACAGCAGCACCAGTGGTAGTATACAGAAGCCCCAGAGGTAGTATACAGCAGCCCCAGTAGTAGTATACAGCAGCCTCAGTGGTATATACAGCAGCAGCCCCAGTAGTAGTATACAGAAGCCCCAGTGGTAGTATACAGCAGCCCCAGTGGTAGTATACAGCAGCATCCCCAGGGGGTATATACAGCAGCAGCCCCAGGGGGTATATACAGCAGCAGCCCCAGGGGGTATATACAGCAGCAGCCCCAGGGGGTATATACAGCAGCAGCCCCAGGGGGCATATACAGCAGCAGCCCCAGAGGTATACAGACCCCCCCTCCATAAGTAGTATACAGGGGCCCCAGCTGTATACAGCAGCCCCAGCTGTATACAGCCCCCCCGTGGTATCCAGGGCCCCCCTTGCTGCACCTGTAAAGGAAGATGTCAGTATACTTATCGCTGCTGCCGCCGCTCCGCTGCTCGGTCATCGCGCTGCTCCGGGTCTTCATGCTTCCTGTTCCTTCTCCGGCGCTCAGGAAATGACGTCATTGTTCGAGCGCCGGAGAAGGAACAGGAAGCATGAAGACCCGGAGCAGCGCGGTGACTGAGCAGCGGAGCGGCGGCGGCAGCGATAAGTATACTGACATCTTCCTTTACAGGTGCAGCAAGGGGGGCCCTGGATACCACGGGGGGGCTGTATACAGCTGGGGCTACCGTATATACCCGTGTATAAGCCGAGGGGGGACTTTTCAGCACATTTTTTTGTGCTGAAAAACTCGGCTTATACACGAGTGTATACGGTATATAATTCCACATGTGATAATTCATAGTTTTGATGCCTTCAGTGTGAATCTACAATTTTCATAGTCATGAAAATACAGAAAACTCTGAATAAGAAGGCGTGTCCAAACTTTTGGCCTGTACTGTATGTCCCTCATCCTGGTATATATATATATATATATGATATCTTTTAACCGTAATATATTTTCAGGTCAGGAGAATGGGATCTGGTACATTCTTGTGTATGTGTTCATTTGTACCTATAACAGAGAGTATATAACAGTCATATTTAGGGGTGTGAATAGTTCAGCAATATATAATAACTGCATGCAGCTAGAGGTCATTGATGATGTGTTACACCGGGACACCTCCCCTCCATAACTTTTTCAGGATCAATATATCAGATTTATTGATTGTCAGCTGACATTTCACAGATCAGAGATTTATTTTTAATGAAAATTAATTTACATTTCATTTATTGCTACAATCTAGTTCCACGGGGGACGATGCCTGAACCCCCAGGTACAGGTGCGACCGCAGGCTCCACTGCAGCACTTCCCTCCAAAGCCACAATCCTTGTTACTGATGCACTGTGGTGTAGGGGGAGGTTGTTCACATATGATGGAGGCGAAGACTCATGGATAATCCTCATGTCGGAGAAACACTACAGAGAGAAGGAGAAAGGTGAGAGATTCTCCAGTGACCAGAAGACCATGAGAAGAACATGGAGTCTACCGCCCACATTCATCAGTTTATCACATATGGAAATGTTTTGCAATGTTCATGGATCACACCGGCTACATTACATGTTGGAATTGTGGTTGAGATGAAGAGTGGCCAAATCTGACAAAGGGTAGGGTCACATTGCAAACATGAATTGCATTCACCGCATCCGGATCCGGATGCGGTGAACGCAATGCCGGGCACACACATTTTTTTACAAAAATGTGTGGTGAATACCGCACTGCGGTAACCGGATGGCTCAGGATGTGTAATCAGGATGTGTAATCCCTGAGCCATCCGGTAACTGCATAGGTTGCGGATCCCCGGCTATTGCCGGGATCAGCAAACCTAGTAAAGAGTTAAATTGATTACTAAAGTAATGTTTGAGGTCTGTAGGGGGGGCTTAGACCCCCTACAGACCGGCCGCCCACTTCGGTGGCCTTCTAGTACAATATCCCCGCTGGCAGGGGCTCCTCCGAGCCCGTGCAAGTTCCCAACACCCCCAGCCCCCCGAATTACTATACAGGGGTGCCTGCACCCCTCTGGTATACTTATTCCTGTATGGGGGGAAAATGATATATTAAAGTCATGGTTAAAGTACATATTTACGTGTATCCTGCTCCAATGTTGTGAATAATCCATGGGCGGGGCTGTTTGCGGCAGCCTCCGCCCCCTCATTTCTCATGGCCGCCCCCTCTATGCCTCATCCATTGATGTGACGCCGGACGCGTCATGAAAGGGGCGGGGCGAACCCCGTCACACCGTGCGCCCCGCCCCTTTCATGACGCGTCCGGCGTCACATCAATGGATGAGGCATAGAGGGGGCGGCCATGAGAAATGAGGGGGCGGAGGCTGCCGCAAACAGCCCCGCCCATGGATTATTCACAACATTGGAGCAGGATACACGTAAATATGTACTTTAACCATGACTTTAATATATCATTTTCCCCCCATACAGGAATAAGTATACCAGAGGGGTGCAGGCACCCCTGTATAGTAATTCGGGGGGCTGGGGGTGTTGGGAACTTGCACGGGCTCGGAGGAGCCCCTGCCAGCGGGGATATTGTACTAGAAGGCCACCGAAGTGGGTGGCCGGTCTGTAGGGGGGTCTAAGCCCCCCCTACAGACCTCAAACATTACTTTAGTAATCAATTTAACTCTTTACTAGGTTTGCTGATCCCGGCAATAGCCGGGGATCCGCAACCTATGCAGTTACCGGATGGCTCAGGATTACACATCCTGAGCCATCCGGTTACCGCAGTGCGGTCCCAGAAACGCTGCGAAAACTGCTGCCTGCATGATTTAAAACGCAGGCAGCAGTGCCGGATCCGGCCACCGGATGGCTTGTGAAGCCATTCGGTGTTTTGCATAGGCTTCTATCAGGAGCGTTTCCTGGTCCGGTTTGGAGCTTTTTGAAAGCTCCAAACCGGATCAGGATTTAAAAAAAAAAACGCGGATGTGACCCTGGCCAAACTCTCCATCATTTATTACACAAGAGGTGTGGAGTACGATAGAGAGGTGCGCCAGCCTCTGCCGGGAGGACATTTCAGGACATTGAAAGACTCTCCATCATTTACTACATAACATAGAGAGGTGCGCCAGCCTCTGCCGGGAGGACATTTCAGGACATTGAAAGACTCTACAAATCCATTAACAGTCTGACATGTAGAATAGCAGTAATCCATGTCTAAGCTCCAATATTCATCGTCTGTATACCTTGGTGTTTCAGAGAGCAGCTGTTAATTATGGTAAATTTCATGTTTAGTTTTAACATTTTTAATCCTGACCTCTGTGTTTTCCTTAGTCACCGTCCCCCTGGTTATATAAACCTCACACACAGTGGTCGGTCACTTAATTTATGGCTTCCATGTCTTCTATTTGCTCTCTGTTGGAGGCAGGCATTGGTTTCTGCTCTCCGAGTAGCAGCATTTCCTCATGTCTTCGCAATCTTTGTCATTGTCACATTCTGGTGCGTACTTAACTAGACGACAGTCGGTGTTGCCCATGTCTCTAAAGATAAGCAGCACAGTAATAAGAAATTAGTAAATTGCTCCGCAGGACCCTGGTCCAGTGACCTCGTTAGTAGTCTGGCCATCAGATGTAGAGCTCTAGGAGCCGCCATCTATCTGCAGGACCCTGGTCCAGTGGCCTCGTCAGTAGTCTGGCCATCAGATGTAGAGCTCTGGGTGTCGCCATCTATCTAACGTACCTTGGTCCAGCGGCCTCATCAGTAGACTGGCCACCAAATGTAGACCTCTGGGAGCCACTGTCTATCTGCAGGGACCTGGTCCAGCAGCCTTGTCAGTGGTCTGGACACTAGATAGAGAGCTGTGGGAGCTCTTATGATTTGTAGGTCCGATGTGAGTAGGGATGAGCGAGTACTAAAATACTCAGACTCGCTAGGCTCGTAACGAGTAGGTCCTAATACTAGTTACTCGTTACGAGTATAGCGAGTCCAATGTAAGTCAATGGGGAAGCAAGTAATTGCGAGTAATTCCTCTGGTGCTGGACTCTATAAAGAGGTCTGGCAGCAGAGGAAAAACCTGCAATTCCCCATTTCATTGTTTAAAAGCCAGCGGTAAAAAGCCACCGGCTTTTAAGCAATGCTGACAGCTGCTGTCACTATTGTTCAGAAGCGGGGGAGTTCACTCACCATCCTCTGCGCAGCCCGCCCGCCGCTGTCACTGAAAACCGGATTCTCCCGGATTGTACCGGTCCGGTGCAATCCGGCGCCCCATAACATGGGGCTCTATGGTCCCGGATTGCCCCAGACTGGGGCAATCCGGTTTTTAATCTGGTTTTCTATTTTTGACCTTCCTTTCCAGGTCAGCTGTTCATTTGAAGTAGCAGTGCTGGCAGGGTTCATGTGAGTTCATATTTGCCTGCATGAACTCACATGAACTTTCTCACGGGTGCACAGCTCTGCTACATCTCTGGTGGAGGTTCTCTACCAGAGATGTAGCAGAGCTTAAGAAGAACCCTGGATTGGACTACGGCGGACGGAAGAGGATTTTTTTTAAATAAAGTTGAAGTCCCTAAGTGTTTTTTTTTTTTTTTTTAAATAAAAATATTTTTTCTCTGTGTTGTTTTTTTTTTTAAAATTCACTAGAAATTCATGGCGGTCATGTCTAATATTGGCGTGACCGCCATGAATTTCGGGCTTAGGGCCAGCTGATAATACAAAGCTGGCCCTAACCCCTTTATTACCCAGTGAGCCACCGCACCAGGGCCCTGGAAGAGTTGGGTTCAGTGCCAGAACATGGCGCTTCAATGAACGTGCCATTTTCCGGGGTGGCTGTGGGCTGCCATTCGCAGCGGGGGGTGCCCAGTAGGCTTGGGCCTCCTTGCGCTGCGGATTACAGCCCCCAGCTGCCTAGCTGTACCTGGCTGGACATAGAAATAGTGCGGAGCCCCACACATTTTTTTTTTTTTATTATTTCATGAAATTCATGAAATAATAAAAAAAAAGGGGGCTCCCCTATATTGTTGTGTCCGGCTAGGTACAGCTAGGCACCTGGGAGTTGGTGGCAGCCCGTTGTCACTTGCTGTATCCGGCTGGCATACAAAAATACGGCGAAGCCCGCGTCAAAATTATTCTGAAAAATCCATTAAACAAACCTATAAAAAGGGACTGCATCTTTATTAACCCATCGACCATCGCTCCCGAACAATAGTGACAGCAGCTGTCAGCATTGTTTAAAAGCCGGCGGCTTTTTACCGCCGGCTTTTAAACAATGAAATGGGAAATTGCAGGGTTTTCCTCTGCTGCCAGACCTTATAGGGTCCAGCAGCAGAGGAATTGCATTCCCCATTGATTTACATTGGACTCGTTACTCTGCGAGTAATCGCTAGGATACTCGCAGAGTAACGAGTAGAGCGAGCACCCTACTATTCGCCGAGTAACGAATAGTAACGAGTAGACTCGCTCATCCCTAGATGTGACGTAATCATTGCGGCATAAATCACACATGACATCATTCTGGGCCTACTAATCAGTAGAGAGGCAGACACGATGGTTTGCCGGCTTCTTTCTGCACCATGGATCTATGAATAGATCTGCTCATCTCTAGAAGTCATGTTACATATAGGAGGACAGGTAAGACATCACTGACGTCTATGGAGAAAGAAATTACACCATAATCATATGCTTTACCTGTATGTAGCACATCAAAGCCAGTTATCTCATGGTAAGTCAGCTGCTGGTAAAGATTTCTCAGCCATAGGCCTAACTAAAGAAGTGCAAAGTTACTGCGCAGGTCTAGCCATCTCTTATCAGGTTCAGGGTCTCTCAGCAGCAAAGGAGGATCAAGATTTCACTGTCATTGACTCATTTTTTCCATTTTTGATTTTAACATTTGTAATCCCGACCTCTGTGTTTCCCTTAGTGACAGTCCCCCTGGTTGTATAAACCTCACACACAGTGATCGGTCACTTACTTTATGGCTTCCATGTTTTATATTTACCTTCTGCAGGACGCAGGCATTGCTTTTTGCAGTTGTAGTAGCAGCATTTCCTTGAGTCTTTGCAGTCTACATCTGAGAAACAATCTGGTATGGCTATAAATGCACGACAGTCGATGTTGCCCTTGTCTGCCGG
>JARQOC010000013.1:6320886-6343302 GCA_033576535.1 Allobates femoralis | reverse complement strand
GTATTTATCTGGAAAAAAGAACCCAAAGGAAGACTTGGTTGAACTATAGGGGGATGTTTAAATGTGGTGAAAATAGGTGCACCATGTGTAAATACGTGGATATGGGTGAAACCTTTTGCAATAATCGAACTGGGAAGCAATATAGAATATCTCCCTATATAAATTGTAACACGTCCCACGTACATATATGGCTACGTGTAGTAGCTGTAACAAATATTACATAGGTTGCACTATCAGATCCCTTAAGGTAAGGATGTCGGAGCACATTACAGGGGCAAATCCCAATTCAAAGGCCAATAGAACGGGCTTGTCAGGTTTATCGCGCCATTTCAGGGATTTCCATGCAGGGGACCTTAAAACTTTAAAGATCAGAGGCATAGAGAGGATACCCCGTCCATATAGGGGGGGTAATTGGGAGAAAGCACTACATAACCAGGAAAAATTATGGATCCTGCGGCTTGATGCACGGATTCCACAGGGTCTGAACTATAGATCAGATTTGTTATACTTTTATTGATCCTGCACCCTATGTCTCTTTTATGGTATTTGCTCCTTTGTATAATACATATTGAGTGCACTTGCAATACGATGGCTGTACATAATGTATGAATAATCCATTGGGTAAGGAGGTATATGTTTATGTATTCTGTGAATGAAATCTTAGTGGGATCTCCCTACTGTTATGTGGTTGGAGGATTATACCGTTTCTCTTGGAATATACTATTTCTAAAATGTAATAGCCTTGTAATTGGTGACTTACAATAAGAAAGAAAGACCTTTGCTGTGGTTATCTTTAGATTTCTACACCTGTAATATTTACCATGTAATTGCATTACTAATATATCAGTTCTTTGCTCTGTTCTTCTCCCTCTCCTCCCTCCCCCCCCCCTCTCTCCCCTTTTTTTTTTTTTTTTTTTTTCTCTTTTACCTTCTGTTATCAGCTCTTTTACTCTTTTTTCCCTCCCCTTCATTCCTTCTCTCTTTTTTTTTTTTTTTTTTTTTTTTTTCTCTTTTACTTTCTGTTATCACCTCTTTTTTCCCTCCCCTTCATTCCTCTCTATTTTCTAATTTTTTTTTATTTTTTTTTTTCTCTTTTACTTTCTGTTATCAGCTCTTTTCCTCTTTTTTCCCTCCCCTTCATTCCTTCTCTCATTTTTTTTTTTTTTTTTTTTCTCTTTTACTTTCTGTTATCACCTCTTTTTTCCCTCCCCTTCATTCCTCTCTATTTTCTATTTTTCTAATTTTTTTTTTTTTTCTTCTTTTACTTTCTGTTATCAGCTCTTTTTCCTCTCTTTCTCTTTTCCTCCCCTCCCCCTCTTCTTCCCCATATATTTTTCCCTTTAACTCTTTTAGAACCTGCAGGTATGTGATTGGTTAGAAATAATTGATGTATATTTGTCACACATGCGAGAGGGGGCTGTTTTTTGCTTTTAAATTGTATATATTCTTTTTGTCTGTATTGCCATTGTACTGACGATTAAGTGGGCTAGACCCACGAAACGCGTCCAGGAGCTCCTCTGGAGCATGTGTGATTTTTAAAACTTTTGAAAATAAAAAGGAATTTTGTGGCACCGGATTCTACACCTTTTTCTATTCTAGACTATGTATGTAGTTTATTTATGAAGATTTAGAATAATGCAAAGCGAAGCTGGGTTTAAAACCTGCACAAATATCGCTGTTTGCTGGCAACCAATCAGCAAAGCGTGGTTGAAATCCCGCGCCAATTTGCGGGCCGACTGTCCCTGTTGCTGATTGGTTGTGGGCGGCTGGCCTGACCAATCACCAACGCAGGATTTGCGATACAGACAAACAGACAGAAGTAAACAATTATATAGTAGATGCCTACAGCAGTACCGGTGTGCAGCGGTGCCAGTGTGCAGTGGTGCCGAAGTCGGGGGACAGCGGCCAGGTACAGGCAGGAGGGGGCCAGGGAAGAGCAGTCGGGTGCGGGCAGGAGGGGGCCAGGGAAGAGCGGGTGGGTGCACACAGGAGGGGGCCGGTGAAGAGCGGGCAGGTGGGGGCCAGGGGGACAGCGACAGGGTGCGGGCAGGAGGGGGCCAGGGAACATCGGCTAGGTGCGGACAGGAGAAGGCCAGGGAAAAGCGGCCAGGTGCGGGCAGGAGGGAGCAGGGGGGCCCTCCTGCCCGCACCCAACCGCTGTTCCCTGACCCCCTCCTGCCCGCAGCAGAGTGCTTAGCAGAGTATACGGGGCTCAGTCGTTAGCAGACTTTACGGCGGCTCATTGGTTAGCAAAGTATACGGTGACTCAGTGGTTAGCAGAGTATACAGGGGCTCAGTGGTTAGCACAGTATACGGGGGCTCCGTGGTTAGCACTGTATACGGTGGCTCAGTAGTTAGCACTGTATACGGAGCCTCAGTGGTTAGCACTCTATAGTGACTCAGTAGTTGGCACTGTATATGGTGGCTCAATAATTAGAACAGTAATGTGGCTCAATAGTTTGCACTGTATATGGTGACTAAGTGGTTAGCACTGTATGGTGGCTTAGTGGTTAGCACTGTATATGGTGGCTCCGTGGTTAGCACTGTATACGGTGACTCACTGATTAGCACTCTATGGTGGTTCAGTGGTTAGCACTTATGGTGGCTCTGTGGTTAGCACAGTATGGTGGCTCAGTGGTTGGCACTGTATATCGTGGCTCAGTGGTTAGCACAGCATGGTGGCTCAGTGGTTAGCACTGTATATGGTGGCTCAGTGGTTGGCACTATATATGGTGGCTCAGTGGTTAGCACAGTATGGTGGCTCAGTGGTTAGCACTGTATATGGTAGCTCAGTGGTTAGCACTGTATATGGTGGCTAAGTGGCTAGCACTGTATGGTGGCTCTGTGGTTAGCACAGTACAGTGGCTCAGTGGTTAGTACTATACGGTGGCTCAGTGGTTAGCACTGTATGGTGGCTCTGTGGTTAGCACAGTACAGTGGCTCAGTGGTTAGTACTGTACGGTGGCTCAGTGGTTAGCACTGTATGGTGGCTCAGTGGTTAGCACTGTATGGTGGCTCAGTGGTTAGCACTATATGGAGGCTCAGAGGTTAGCACTGTATGGTGGCTCAGTGGTTAGCACTGCATCGTGGCTCAGTATGTAGCAAAGTATGGTGGCTCAGTGGTTAGCACAGTATATGGTCGCTCAGTGGTTAGGACTGTATGGTGGCTCAATGGTTAGCACTGCACGGTGGCTCAGTGGTTAGCACAGTATGGTGGCTCAGTGGTTAGCACTGCGTGGTGGCTCAGTGTTTAGCAAAGTATGGTGGCTCAGTGGTTAGCACTATATGGAGGCAGAGTGGTTAACTCTGTATGGAGGCTCAGTGGTTAGCACTGTATAAAGTGGCTCAGTGGTTAACACTGTACATGGTGACTCAGTGATTAGCACTGTATATGGTGGCTCAGTGGTTAGCACTGTTTATGGTGGATTATTGAAAAAGAAACAATCGCACACTCAATGTGTAAGTTTGCAAAAAAAAAAAAAATTAAGTCTTTTTTATTCAGGAGCAGCGAGAAACCAACGTTTCGGTCCTTCCCGGACCTTGATCACGGTAGTTGCTGCAGGTTATAAAATATATACAGGACATGATCAGTACATACAAGCAATATTTACAGATTATACAGTTCACAATGATACTCCCATAACAGGTGTCACCTGTGTGTTTTCAAAGAATATAGGTTTGTATGGTATATCTATACATAGCAAGGGAGAGAGGAGAGTGTTCTCAAGAGAGATTAAGGTGACCCTTCTAGAGTTAGCATAATGTATATATAGTCTAAGGAACCTGAGTGTGGATGGTTTGGACAGGTATCGATAGAAACATAAACAGTGCATAGATTCAGTTACCCTCTTTTTTCATATATGCTCCTATCCTGTTTAGGGTCGATGTCCCACTGGGTTTTCCAGCTGTTGTAAATCATATACAGTATTTTAATAACCAAGCTATTTTTAATAGTTATTTATGTTTATATTTCACTATTTCAAGTTACCTTTGAGGGTAGTCGAACAGGGGTGCTTCTTTGACCCTGTTCCAGAGTGCCTGGAAGTGGGAAAAGATGTAATATATCAGGAGGGTTTTTTACATGTAGGCATGGAGCCCTAGTAAGGATATTCATGCAAGGATACACATCAATATACTCAGTCTCGTTTCAGAGACCTATATGTGAACCGCTAGCAAGGATATTCATGCAAAGATACATATCAGTACATTCAGTCTTGTTTCAGAGACCTATATGTGAACCGTTAGTGAGGGCAGTGCCCGGTCTCATTATTATGGCAGAGGCTACTGGTAAGGGATATGTTTCTTAGAATGTGCTCACCTTAATTCTTAATATGTGTAGTCCTGTTCCGGGTATTTCATCATTGCTGCGCTCCTGCCGCTGATCCGGCCGCTCTATAAAGGAGCGGACCGGATCTTGCCGCGGACGCCGTCGCATGCGCACTATAGGCGGAAGTGCGTCACCGGAAGTGATCGAACCTGTCTATCACCTTGTACCCATGGTGATGATGCTCGGAAGGGCGGAAGTGTGTCACAAACAGTGACTACACTGGCAGCACGCCCTGTTGTGGGAGGAATGTAGGGAAGAGGTGTAGGGAGATCACAATACTCTTAGTATATCCCATAACAGTAATTTTTGGGCCACATTTCTGTTTTTATCAGTTCTCTGGTAGAAAGGTGACTGAATTGTTCTAAAACTATGTATTAATAAAGATAGTGATGTGGACGGGTTGTTAGGAGGATTCTATGGTCCATGACCAGAGGTTGGTTAATAGCACTAAGGAGGTGCAGAGCCCACAGGAAATATGTACATACAAAGTAGACACATAAATATCGAGTAATCACATATATACTGGGCCCCCTGGAGAGGGAGATCAGTATAGATATATGTCACGCTTATTTCGTTTTACAATTTTACAATCTTCTTATCGGAGGACAAATACGCTGTTAGATTATTGTTTCCACTTAGTATGGAGAGTGTTTCACGGAGGATTGAGTCCTGTGGGAAAAATAGTGCCAGAAGCAACACAGGGGGTCCCAACCCGTAGCCACAGAAATACTATTATGCAAACATTTATCTATATATCTATGCAAAACATCCATAGCAAGACTAACATACACTACAATTTCTTACCCTCCTGGTGCACGACTATAGACAGACAAGACGGTGCGATAATCACGTTTCCTTAGTACATCTAGAAGAAGGGGGTTATAGAAAAAGACATTAGTGTCAGGTCAAGCTAGCCAGTCTATTTCCCTGTTTAGCCCTTTCGGATTCAAGGTTTGTAGTGTATAAATCCAGAAGCTTTCCCCCGTTTTCAAGAGTTGTATATGGTTGCCACCCCTGCGGGGTCTGGCGACCTGTTCAATTACCTGGTATCTCAGCTGAGAGACTGAATGTTTTGCCTCATTGAAGTGGTGTGGAATCGGTAGCCAGTTTTTCTCACACCTTATTGTAGATTTATGACTCGCTATTCTGTCCTTGATGTGTTGAGTAGTCTCACCAACATACAATAAGCCGCAAGGGCATTTGATTAGGTAAACCACGTAGTTAGAGTTGCATGTATGGTATCCCTTAATCGGGTATGATTTACCTGTCTGTGGGTGTGTAAAGTGGTCCCCTTTAATTACGTTTGAGCATGCTGCACAGCTAAGACAAGGAAATGTACCCTTTCGTTGTGTATGCAAGAAAGTCTGTGTTGGTAGCTTTGTGCTACTACCAATGTCTGCTCTGATCAGAGAATTTTTTAGGTTAGGGGGTCTCCGTTTGCACATTAGTGGAGGATGTTCAAAAATATTGATTCTCGGATATGCCTTTTTCAAGAGCGGCCAATGTTTTTTTTATAATATTATATATTTTGGGCATTGTTGGATGGTGAGTATGTACAAAGGGTACTCTATCCACTTTGACCGCAGGGGATGTTGACAATTCATGATTTAAAATTCGTGCTGTCTCCGATTGGATGAGATCCTCTGGATAGTTTATTTCTCGGAATTTGTCACCCATCTCTCGCAGTCTCAGCGGAAGGGAGTCACCCTCTGAAACGTGTCTAGCTACCCTCTGGAATTGGGATCTTGGTAGGCTATTTTTAGTAGAGCTGGTGTGACAACTATCAAAACGCAATAGGCCGTTGCGATCAGTAGGTTTTTTATAGATATCTGTGCCTAGGCTGCCATCCATTTTTTTAAAAACTTTAGCATCTAGGAAGTTGATTTCATTTGTGTCATGCTGCATAGTAAAGGTAAGTTCAGGTCTTATCTTATTAATATCTGTAAAGAACAGCTCCAACTCCATGGGGCTGCCCTTCGAGATGCAGAAGATGTCATCAATATATCGAATCCAAATGGTGGCATTAATTTTGGAATAGTGGATGAGAGTATATGTATGTCCTTTCAAAGTTATCCATATATAAATTTGCGTAGGCCGGAGCCATATTGGCCCCCATCGCGGTCCCACGCGTTTGCAGGAAAAAATCGTCTTGAAACAGAAAAAAGTTTTCTTTTAGAACTGTTGCTAATAGGTCTAAACACAGTTGGATTTCATCCTGAGAGAAGTCGGATTCTAAAAGAGCCTCTTTAGCTGCAAGGATCTATAGAGGTGTAAAGGCTATTTACATCGAGAGTCAGTAAGATACAATCAGTAGGTACCTTACCCAACGCGTTAAGTTTGGCAAGGAAACTGTTTGTATCCAAGATGAAAGATTTTGTTTTATGTGCCAATGGGGTGAGAATTTTTTCAAGAAAAATTGAAAGTGGAGAAAGAATAGATTCTGTGGAAGCCACTATAGGTCGTCCTGGTGGATTGTTTAGATTTTTGTGGATTTTCGGTAGTATATAGATTACCGGTGTTATGGGGTCTGATTTGGTTAAGAATGTAGCAGTTTTTTCATCTATAGTGTTCTTTCTCATATATAATTGTAAAATTGTCTGGATTTTGTTCTTGATTTTACCTGTGGGATCACTATTGATTATTTTGTAAGTGTCTGAATCATCAAGTTGCCTGCGAATTTCCTTTATGTAATCTGAGGTATTCATAACCACAATCGCATTGCCTTTATCCGCCGGTTTAATAGTAATGTCTTTGTTATGCTGTAGTGAATGTAGGGCTTGGCGTTCGATGTGCGTGATATTATTGCGAGTGGGGAAGAAACCTAGTTTGTGTTCATGTAGATGTTCTTTTACATCTTGTTCAACTAGTGAGATAAATGTCTCCGTTGCATTATATGTCTTTGGTGGCATAAAGTTACTTTTGTTGCGTAAGCCTAGGGTAGAGATGCTGACTGCCTTTTGTGTCTCAGGTGTTCTAGTACTCTGGCTCATCTGACCTAACTCAAAATGTGTCTTTAATCTAATGGTTCTGTAGAAGTTTTGTAGATCCCTTTCAAGGTTAAAGGAGTCCCATTTGGGTGTCGGGCAAAAACTTAAACCCCCTATTCAACACTTTACATTCTATTGGAGAAAGAGTATAATGAGAGATATTTACTATCAGGTTGGGACCCTTACCTGCGATCTGGTCCTCATTCTGGGTTGACCTCCGCCTCCTTGACCTCCTCGTGGGGTATCTCTTCTTGGGTAGCGTCCTAAAAAAGGAACTCCTCCCCTCTGTCCGGAACCCGAGTCGCTGCCAGAACTTGGGGATTGGGGTTGTTGCGGTGCTCTTGGCCATGGTGGATGAGTGGTTAGCACTGTATACGGTGGCTCAGTGGTTAGCACTGTATACGGTGACTCAGTGGTTAGCACTTTATGGTGGCTCAGTGGTGGGCAATGTATATGGTGGCTCAGTGGTTAGCAGTGTATGTGGTGGCTCAGTGGTTAGCACAGTATGGTGGCTCAGTGGTAAGGACTGTATATGGTGGTTCAGTGGTTAGCATAGTATATGGCTCAGTGGTTGACAGTGTATACGCTGGCTCAGTAGTTAGCACTGTATACGGTGACTCAGTGGTTAGCATAGTATATGCTGGCTCAGTAGTTAGCACTGTATACGGAGCCTCAGTGGTTAGCACTCTATAGTGACTCAGTAGTTGGCACTGTATATGGTGGCTCAATAATTAGAACAGTAATGTGTCTCAATAGTTTGCACTGTATATGGTGACTAAGTGGTTAGCACTGTATGGTGGCTCAGTGGTTAGCACTGTATATGGTGGCTCAGTGGTTAGCACTGTATACGGTGACTCACTGATTAGCACTCTATGGTGGTTCAGTGGTTAGCACTTACGGTGGCTCTGTGGTTAGCACAGTATGGTGGCTCAATGGTTGGCACTGTATATGGTGGCTCAGTGGTTAGCACAGTATGGTGGCTCAGTGGTTAGCACTGTATATGGTAGCTCAGTGGTTAGTACTGTATATGGTGGCTCATTGGTTAGCACATGTATGGTGGCTAAGTGGCTAGCACTGTATGGTGGCTCTGTGGTTAGCACAGTACGGTGGCTCAGTGGTTAGCACTGTACGATGGCTCAGTGGTTAGCACTGTATGGTGGCTCAGTGGTTAGCACTGTACGGTGGCTCAGTGGTTAGCACTGTATGGTGGCTCAGTGGTTAGCACAGTATACGGTGGCTCAGTGGTTAGCACTGTATATGGTGGCTCAGTGGTTAGCATAGTATATGGCTCAGTGGTTGACAATGTATACGCTGGCTCAGTGGTTAGCACTGTATACGGTGGCTCAGTGGTTAGCATAGTATACGCTGGCTTAGTGGTTAGCACAGTATGGTGGCTCAGTTGTTAGCAGTGTATATGGTGGCTCAGTGGTTAGCACTGTGCGGTGGCTTAGTGGTTAGCACAGTGCGGTGGCTCAGTGGTTAGCACAGTGCGGTGGCTCAGTGGTTAGCACAGTGTGATGGCTCAGTGGTTTGCACAGTGCGGTGGCTCAGTGGTTTGCACAGTGCGGTGCCTCAGTGGTTTGCACAGTGCGGTGGCTCAGTGGTTTGCACAGTGCAGTGGCTCAGTGGTTTGCACAGTGCGGTGGCTCAGTGGTTAGCACTGCGTGGTGGCTCAATGGTTTGCACTGCATGGTGGCTCAGTGGTTTGCACTGTGCGGTGGCTCAGTGGTCAGCACAAGATGGAGGCAGAGAGGTCAGCGCAGCATGGAGGCAGAGTGGTCAGCGCAGGATGGAGGCAGAGTGGTCAGCACAGGATGGAGGCAGAGTGGTCAGCGCAGGATGGAGGCTCAGTGGTCAGCGCAGGATGGAGGCTCAGTGGTCAGCACAGGCTGGAGGCTCAGTGGTCAGCACAGGATGGAAGCAGAGTGGTCAGCGCAGGATGGAGGCTCGGTGGTCAGTGCAGAATGGAGGCTCGGTGGTCAGCACAGGATGGAAGCTCGGTGGTCAGCACAGGATGGAGGCTTGGTGGTCAGCACAGGATGGAGTGGTCAGCAGAGGATGGAGGCTCAGTGGTCAGCACAGGATGGAGGCAGAATGGTCAGTGCAGGATGGAGGGCCAGTGGTCAGCGCAGGATGGAGGCTCAGTGGTTAGAGCAGGATGGAGACTCAGTGGTTAGCGCAGGATGGAGGCTCAGTGGTCAGCACAGGATGGAGGCTCAGTTGTCAGCAGAGGATGGAGGCTCAGTGGTCAGCAGAGGACAGAGGCTCAGTGGTCAACAGAGGATGGAGGGCCAGTGGTCAGTGCAGGATGGAGGGCCAGTGGTCAGTGCAGGATGGAGGCTCAGTGGTCAGTGCAGGATGGAGGGCCAGTGGTCAGCAGAGGATGGAGGCTCAGTGGTCAGTGCAAGATGGAGGCAGAGCTGTCAGTGCAGGATGGAGGCTCAGTGGTCAGTGCAGGATGGAGGGCCAGTGGTCAGCAGAGGATGGAGGCTCAGTGGTCAGCGCAGGATGGAGGGCCAGTGGTCAGTGCAGGATGGAGGCTCAGTGGTCAGTGCAGGATGGAGGGCCAGTGGTCAGCAGAGGATGGAGGCTCAGTGGTCAGTGCAAGATGGAGGCAGAGCTGTCAGTGCAGGATGGAGGCTAAGTGGTCAGTGCAGGATGGAGGGCCAGTGGTCAGCAGAGGATGGAGGCTCAGTGGTCAGCGCAGGATGGAGGGCCACTGGTCAGCGCAGGATGGAGGCTCAGTGGTCAGCGCAGGATGGAGGGCTAGTGGTCAGCGCCGGATGGAGGCTCAGTGGTCAGCGCATATGCATCCCCCCTCCCATCCGCTCCGGTCTCACCCGCACCCGGTGTTTACATTGCTGCTACAGCAAGTAATGAGCGGTCATGTGATAGGCGGGCTAAAGAGCCTGTCACATGACCGCTCATTACCTGCTGTAGCGGTGCTGTTAACACCGGGTGCGGGTGAGATGGAGTGGCGGGTGAGACGGGGAGGGGAGGGTAATGGAGCGGAGTGTGGAGGGCAATGGAGCGGGGGGGTGGAAATGGATGGAGCGGGGGGATGGAATGGAGCAGCGGGTGGCGGTAATGCAGCAGTGGGTGGTGGGAATGGAGCGGCGGGTGGCAGCAACTGGCAAGAAGGGGCCGAAGATGGGTGCACCCACTCCAGCGGGCGGGTGCGGCAGGAGGAGTCTGACAGCGCGGTGTCTGTGTCTGTGAGGGAAATCGCGCGCCGCGATGCAATCAGCTGTTTTGCATACTCCTAGCTCATTGGTGCCCGTCTCCGGCGGCCATCAAAGAGCGGCCTCTGTCTGGCGCGCGATTTCCGTGACAGACAGAGAACATTAGACGATTATATAGTAGATGGAGGAGTATGGAGGCTGCATTATATTATATAGAGGACTATGGATGCTGCATTATATTATATGGAGGGATATGGAGACTGCATTATATTATATGGAGGACTATGGCAGCTGTATTATATGAAGGACCATGTAGGCTGTATTATATTATATAGAGGACTTTGGTGGCTGCATTATATTATATCGAGGACTATGGCAGCTGTTCTTTATTATATGGAGGACTATGGCGGCTGTATCATAATATATGCAGGACTATGGAGGCTGTATTATATTATATGAAGGACTATGGAGGCTGTATTATATTATATAGAGGACTATGTATGCTGAATTATATTATATGGATGAGTATGGATGCTGCATTATATTATATAGAAGAGTGCGGATTCTGCGTTATATTATATAGAGGACTATGGATGCTGCATTACGTTATATGAAGGACTATGGAGGCTGCATTATATCATATGGAGGACTATGGTGGTGCATTACATTATATGGTGGACTATGATGGATTATTGCGGCTGTATAATATTATACGGAGTACAATACAGGCTGTATTTTATTATATGGAGGACTATGGAGGCTGCATTTTATTATATAAGGGACTATGAAGGCTGTATTATAATATATAGAGGACTATGTCAGCTATATTATATTATATGAAGGATTATGGATGCTGCATTTTTATACTAGATGTCGGCCAAATGCTATCGCATCGGGAGGGCAGTAACATCACGATGGGGGCAGCTCTGCGGTGCTGGGGGTGGAGGCTGTCTCCCCCCCACAGTGCTCTCTCCCAATGTATGTAAATAAATGTATTTTTAGTTAAAAACCTGTTTCTGCGGGGGCAAGGGGTTAATAATAAAGTGTCAATTTGGCAATCTATTTAATTTTCTGGTAAAAAATGTGTAGTGCTTCGCTGTAGTTTGTCTTGCCAGCGTAGGTAAACCAAGCAGCTGCTGACTGCTGACCCCCGCTGCCCGGTGTTACCTTAGCTGGCAATAAAAAATACAGGGAAGTCTTTTTTTTTTAGTTATTTAAATAAATAACTTTAAAAAAAAACTGGCATGGGCTCCACCATATTTTTTATTCCCAGCCAAGGTAACCCAGACAGCTGGGGGCTAGAATTCTCAGCATGGTAAAGCCCAAGTGTTCTTGGACCCCCATGGTGAAGATTGCATCCAGCAGCCACCCCAGAATTGGTGCTTCTATGATAGACGCCAAAACTGGTGGTTACCCCGCTCTTACAGCTGCCACATATCTGTGGCAGACTGGGTAGAAAGGAGTTGATGTCAGCTTCTTTTGGCAGCTGCAATCAAGCCATATTGCTAATGTTAGCCTTCAGTATGACAGCCGGCCATTAGCAATACTTTCAGTATAGGGGAAAAAAAACACACGCAGAGAAATGTTTTATTACATACAAAGTAGACATAGACACCTCGTTATCCACTTTGTTAGCTCCCACCAAGTTCCCATCCAATGTAATTCTGTATTCTTGCAGTGGGGCAGTGTGAAGTGTCACGCCGCCACCATCTTTGTAGAGTGTCCAAGGATGGTGCCCACGTGTGTATGTGTGTGTGTGTGCATGTATGCTTGCTGCATATGTGTGTATGCGCATGTGTGCACGTGTATGTATGCGCATGTGTATGTATGGATATGTGTGTATGTGTGTGCATGTATGTGTCTGAATGTTTGTGCATATTTGTGTATGTGTATGTGTGAATGTATGCGCATGCATCTAGGTGTGTACAGTACAGACCAAACGTCTGGACACGTCTTCCCATTCAAAGAGTTTTCTGTATTTTCATGACTATGAAAATTGTAGATTCACACTGAAGGCATCAAAACTATGAATTACATAACACATGTGGAGTTACATACTTAACAAAAAAGCATGAAACAACTGAAAATATGTCTTATATTCTAGGTTCTTCCTTTTGCTGTGATTACTGCTTTGCACACTCTTGGCATTCTCTTGATGAGCTTCAAGAGGTAGTCACTGGAAATGGTCTTCACTTCACAGGTGTGCCCTGTCAGGTTTAATAAGTGGGATTTCTTGCCTTATAAATGGGGTTGGGACCATCAGTTGTGTTGTGCAGAAGTCTGGTGGATACACAGCTGATGGTCCTACTGAATAGACTGTTAGAATTTGTATTATGGCAAGAAAAAAGCAGCGAAGTAAAGAAAAACGAGTGGCCATCATTACTTTAAGAAATGAAGGTCAGTCAGTCCGAAAAATTGGGAAAACTTTGAAAGTGTCCCCAAGTGCAGTTGCAAAAACCATCAAGCGCTACAAAGAAACTGGCTCACATGAGGACCGCCCCAGGAAAGGAAGACCAAGAGTCACCTCTGCTGCGGAGGATAAGTTCATCCAAGTCACCAGCCTCAGAAATCGCAGGTTAACAGCAGCTCAGATTAGAGACCAGGTCAATGCCACACAGAGGTCTAGCAGCAGACACATCTCTACAACATCTGTTAAGAGGAGACTTTGTGCAGCAGGCCTTCATGGTAGAATAGCTGCTAGGAAACCACTGCTAAGGACAGGCAATAAGCAGAAGAGACTTGTTTGGGCTAAAGAACACAAGGAATGGACATTAGACCAGTGGAAATCTGTGCTTTGGTCTGATGAGTCCAAATTTGAGATCTTTGGTTCCAACCACCGTGTCTTTGTGCGACGCAGAAAAGGTGAACAGATAGACTCTACATGCCTGGTTCCCAACGTGAAGCATGGAGGAGGAGGTGTGATGGGGTGGGGGTGTGGAGGAGGAGGTGGGATGGGGTGGGGGTGCTTTGCTGCTTTGAAGCTCATCAAGAGAATGCCAAGAGTGTGCAAAGCAGTAATCAAGCCAAAAGGTGGCTACTTTGACGAACCTAGAATATAAGACATATATTCAGTTGTTTCACACTTTTTTGGTAAGTATATTATTCCACATGTGATAATTCATAGTTTTGATGCCTTCAGTGTGAATCTACAATTATCATCGTCATGAAAATACAAGAAACTCTTTGAATGAGAAGGTGTGTCCAAACTTTCTGTACTGTACACACACATATACACAAACGTGCATATATGCATGCAGGTAAACAGGCATACATACACGCACATGCACACCCAAACATGCATACACACGTGCATACACATACACAATCACGCATACACATACACACACAGTATAATGTCCCCACACACGCAGATACGCATATACACAAACATGCACATACACACAAACATATGCATATGCAAACACACGCAGAAGTACGCACACACATGCATACACACAAACACGCATGTACTCACGCACGCACATACACACAAGCACATACTGTATGTGCGCATGTATGTGTGTATCTGCATGTTTGTGCGTATGTGTGTGTGCGGACATTATACTGTGTGTATATAAGTGTCTGTGTATGCGCGTGCATATGCGTGTATGTGCATGCTTGCGTGTTTATGTGCATCTATGTATCTGCTTGTGTTTGCAGACATTATACTGTGTGTATGTGTTTGTATGTGTCACGGTGTAGTGAGAATGCTGATGAGGGAATGGCAGTTATGGGCAGGGTGACCAGGGAAGACTAGTCTGATCCTAGTCTAGGAACCTTGAATGGCCCTGATCCCGAAGGTATCTCTGAAGGTGAGAAGGTTCGGGCCTCTAGCCTCTCCCTAAAACTCCTCCACCATCCCTGCGCTATTCCCCACTCACCTCCCTCCACAGAACTGGGATACAGCAACTCCAAAAGAGAGGACTTCAGCAACACAAACACACAGCACAGCTTCCAGGCATAGAGTGAAACTGTATCAGCAGCACCACCTGGTTGTAGGAGAGTCTACTTAAAGGCCAGGGGGAGGGGAGCCCAGGTGAGTCACACATTAACCCCTCAGCCAGCAGTTGAACCTCATAGTGAATGCAGTTCTGGAGCACAACACAGGAGGCCCAGGACCTTCACAACTTTCAACCACGCAGCTCTTAAAGACAAACACATACAGAGCAGCACTCAGCAATGTCAGCACCATCTAAGCTCGTGACAGTACCCCCTCTTTAAAGAGAGGCCTCCGGACTCAACTACGGCACATCCGAATTAAGTCCACAAACCCTGAGTGATGAGATATGAACCTGGGGGTAGGTCAAGGTGGTACAGCACAGGATTACAAATGGCCAATATCCGAAATGGTCCTATAACCCCAGAACCAGGAGCCCCAGCAGCACACCTCCACATCTGATGTGTTTGGACAACACCCACACATACTCATGAAGTCTCATGTCTGGATCTGCACGTTTATTTCTAAATCTGCGGTCACAGTTAGAGGGCACACATCCAGGACGATAAACTGCAGCAGCGTCCTCCAGGGGCCCTGGGCTCCCTCCCCTGAAGTGCACAGCAGGAACCACCGTCCCTCCCCGGCCCCTCCTTCTGGAAAACGCCTAAACTCACCATTATTCTGAGGCATAGTCTGGACTCCACCCTCTTCCAGGCTCAATCCCATTCATTTCTGGAAGGTAGGAGTCGGTGCAACCAGTGCGGTAGAACTAGTTGTAGCTAGGCAATTACTCACACAGAAAGCCCCCCAAGTTACAACCTGTCTTGCCGCCAGTCAATTACTGGGTTGTGTTTCTTCAGCCATGGAAGGCCTAATACAATGGGAGTGGGTATGTTCTCCAAGAGGTGACAGGACAGAACCTCCTGGTGGAGAGCTCCTATGTCCAGGTTCACATTACACACCACACGGGAGAGGACCTTCTGGCTGAGTGGAACTGAGTCGATCGAGGCGATGGGAATTTGTCTCACTAAAGCACTGCTAGTGAGACCATGAGCCCGATGAAAGCGAGAATCCATCAAATTGACCCCCACTCCGCTATCGACCAGAACAGGCACAGTCTCGGTTTCACCTTCCACCACCACCGACCACCACCTTGGCAGACAGTGTGAATGGAGACTTAGCGAGGAAGGAAAGATAAACTCTCTGGTTGTCTCCTTCTGAACGACCTGACATTGGCTGCTTCTGAGACTGCGAGGGCTTGGAGCGAAGTGGACAAACCTTAATAAAATGGTCAGATTTTCCACAGAAATAACATGCCTCACCCACTTGGTGAACAGTATCCACAGGAGGTTTAACACGAGAACCTACTGCCCCAACTGCATGGGTTCATCGGGTATAGTCTCCTCAGCAGGGAGAGGTACAGGAGACATAGTAGGTTTCGGCCTCTCCCTCAGGCGTCTGTCTACCCATATGGCTAGGGACATCGCAGCCTCCAATGACTCAGGTGCGGCGTACTGAACCAGGGTGTCTAGCAGTCTGGCTGACAAACCCGAGCAGAACAGACTCCGGAGGGCTGGGAGGAATACAGCATGGCAGGGATTAAATTTGTGAGGGATATATTTATATATATGTATATATATATATATATATATATATATATATATATATATATATATAAGGGTTACAAGACATGGAGCAGCATAAACAATACGGATAGTGCAGGCAAATCAAACCTTTCTTCACAGGTTATAGATACAGTCCATCCAAAGAAGAAATGCAACACTGAAGTTCTTATGTGAATAAAGAACTTATTTTATTGTGGTTGGCACAAACAGGCAACGTTTCAGGTTCAAGGAACCTTTTTTCAAGCAATGAATGTCTCACAGGAAGTTATATTTATGCATCTAGTTCAACAATGCAAATTAACAAGCAATTTACATAATTTAGTACAATACATTCAAATACTAGCACCATACTCATAGACATCCATATATATTACAAGTAACCAGTGCAATATAGTGCTATAAAAGACCAAAGGGCAGATCAGCGAGATATAAACAGTGTAGATTATGAAAAATCTTAATTGCAAGGGCCCTGCACACAGATTTACCTTATTGAAGCTCATCGGCGTTCAGGAAGTAGCAGTGCGCATGCCCAGGTCACCTCACAGCATCATCGTTGCCACAGCAGCGGTGTTTGCAAGTCCCGCAGTATGTTAAAGTCTCGCGCATGCGCACTAAAGCACCGCATTGATGCTTATGGCGCAGGGAGCTATTGGTAGTAATAGGGAAGTGTTCACATGACAACATTGTATAAAAAAGTGCAGAAGCACAAAAAAGTGTGCTAGTCCACTAATAGACAGATGTATGAATCAATCTAAAGTTACAACGCACAAAAAATTGTGCAATTTATATAAAAAAAAAAGAAATAGTGTGTTTTTAAGGTGTCTACAGTGCCATCTAGTGGAATCTTTGTAAAATAGTATCCATTCATAAAAGACCATAAAAATGAGTGGTTGTAATGTCCATACAGGACTTTACATGTAGATAAATATATTACCCTTATTTCTCTATATTAATGTTTGTAATCCACAGTAGAGGATTAGAACAAACCAAAGTGTAAATCATAGGGTTAAATATCCATGAACTATGCAAAAAAGACGCTAGTCTTGTGAGTACTAAATTAGGTGTTTAAACAAATACATACAGGGATTGTCAAAAAGTGACTATAAACCCTTTTCGTGCACATAAATGTATAGGAGGATAAAAACGAAAAAAATGTGATCTAATAAATGATGCCATGGGTCAGATCCCATTTTGCAAATGAAGACGGGACAACAATTACATCTAAAAAAAGAAAATTCTGTGGCAAACCAAAACAGCCAAACTCAAATATTACACAAAACGAATATTATAAACGCAGGGCGCTTCCAATCATAAATGTTCAGATTTTTCATCCACTGGATTATACCCTAGGATAAATACAAACCATACAGTGTATTAGAAATAATAAAAGGCAGTGTAAGAACATCAATCGTGTAACACTAGTGAAATAAAGAAGGGAGAACAAGGTTAACTCAATGGTACAAGGACTCAATTCTTTCATGTGGCTATACCTATTTTAAAGGATATATATAATTTGTAATCTGCATTGAGGCCTCCCGGATTAAGTGTACCCAAACGATTGATCCAACATAATTCTCGCTCCATCAACATTTTATTTCAATTGCCACCTCTCCTTAATGGGGGGACGCTGTAGATAAACCTAACATCACTAAATTACTCCTAAAGACTTCTGCCGATTTTTGCATTTTAAGCACTAACTCTAGTAAATTGTTGCCAAGAAAGAAAGAGCACCAGCACACATTTTTTAAAGGGATATTTGAAAAAAAATTCAAAAGACGCAAGGCATTGTTCAGAAATCAAAGACAGACCATCTCTTTGGATTCTCTTCAATTTTTTATTAGAAATTTTAATGTTGCATATAAAGAAAAAAAGCATGAGCCTTAACCCAAAAAAATGAATACAGTATAAAAACACCACAAAACGTGATAGAGCGGTTTTGTGATGGGCGGAAATCGAACCTGATTCAGGTGCTTGGTAGGCAGCTATGCTCAGCCAATAAAGGACCTGAGCACAAAAATTTGACAAAGGTAAAAATATCCCCAATTTACCCCTAAAGACATGAGATTTTCGTTATTATGACTATTAACTCTACAAAGAAAAAGCAGCTTTGTGTTGGCCGGGAATCGAACCCGGGTCAACTGCTTGGAAGGCAGCTATGCTCACCACTATACCACCAACGCCTGAAAGTCTACTGTTTTTTGACACTTTCTGAACAAACACCAGTAAATTCTTCATAAAAATTAAGACAGTACACAAAAACAATGCAATGGCCGGGAGTTGAACCCGGGTCAACTGCTTGGGAAGCAGCTATTCTCACCCGTTTTACCACCAATGCTCAACCGCAAAGTTTAAGCATGTGCTTAAGCCGAGAAAAAGAAAATCCAGAATACGTTTTTAAGGAGACAATTGGGACAATACAGTTAAATAGAGCAAGGAGTTGTCCAAAAGTCAAAGAGAGATTAACGCTTTAGAGTCAGCTATGAAAGTTTTCAACTTGAATGGCCCTGATCCTGAAGGTATCTCTGAAGGTGAAAAGGTTCGGGCCTCCAGCCTCTCCCTAAAACTCCTCCACCTACCCTGCGCTATTCCCCCCTCACCTTCTTCCACCGAACTGGGATACAGCAACTCCAAAAGAAAGGACTTCAGCAACACAAACACACAGCACAGCTTCCAGGCATAGAGTGAAACTGTATCAGCAGCACCACCTGGTTGTAGGAGAGTCTACTTAAAGGCCAGGGGGAGGGGAGCCCAGATGAGTCACACATTAACCCCTCAACCAGCAGCCGAACCTCATAGTGAATGCAGTTCTGGAGCACAACACAGGAGGCAAAGACCTTCACAACTATCAACCACGCAGCTCTTAAAGACAAACACATACACAGCAGCATTCAGCAATGTCAGCACCATCTAAGCGCGTGACAGTACCCCCTCTTTAAAGAGAGGCCTCCGGACTCAACTACGGCACATCCGAATTAAGTCCACAAACCCTGAGTGATGAGATATGAAAGATATTACGGGTCGACAAACCTGGGGGTGGGTCAAGGCAGTACAGCACAGGATTACAAATGGCCAATATCCGAAATAATCCTATAACCCCAGAACCAGGAGCCCCAGCAGCACACCTCCACATCTGATGTGTTTGGACAACACCCACACATACTCATGAAGTCTCATGTCTGGATCTGCATGTTTATTTCTAAATCTGCGGTCAGAGTTAGAAGGCACACATCCAGGACGATAAACTGCAGCAGCGTCCTCCAGGGGCCCTGGGCTCCCTCCCCTGAAGTGCACAGCAGGAACCACCGTCCCTCCCCAGCCCCTCCTTCTGGAAGTCGCCTAAACTCACCATTAATCTGAGGCGTAGTCCGGACTCCACCCCTTCTTCCAGGCTCAATCCCATTCATTTCTGGAAGGTAGGAGTCGGTGCAACCAGTGCGGTAGAAAAAGTTGTAGCGAGGAATTTACTCACACAGAGTACCCCCAAATTACAACCTTTCTGGCCCGCCAGTCAATTACTTGGTTGTGTTTCTCCAGCCAGGGAAGGCCTAATACAATGGGAGTGAGCAGGTTCTCCAAGAGGTGACAGGACAGAACCTCCTGGTGGAGAGCTCCTATGTCCAGGTTCACATTACACACCACGCGGGAGACGACCTTCTGGCTGAGTGGAACTGAGTCCATCGAGGCGATGGGAATGGGTCTCACTAAAGCTCTGCTAGTGAGACCATGAGCCCGATGAAAGCGAGAATCCATCAAATTGACCCCCACTCCGCTATCGACCAGAACAGGCACAGTCTCGGTTTCACCTTCCACCACCACCGACCACCACCTTGGCAGACAGTGTGAACGGAGACTTAGCGAGGAAGGAAAGATAAACTCTCTGGTCGTCTCCTTCTGAACGACCTGATATTGGCTGCTTCTGAGACTGCGTAGTCTTGGAGCGAAGTGGACAAACCTTAATAAAATGGTCAGATTTTCCACAGAAAAAAACATGCTCCTCCCACTTGGTGAACAGTGGCCACAGGAGGTTTAACACGAGAACCTACTGCCCCCAACTGCATGGGTTCATCGGGTATAGTCTCCTCAGCAGGGAGAGGTACAGGAGACATAGTAGGTTTCGGCCTCTCCCTCAGGCGTCTGTCTAACCATATGGCTAGGGACATCGCAGCCTCCAATGACTCAGGTGTGGCGTACTGAACCAGGGTGTCTAGCAGTCTGGCTGACAAACCCAAGCAGAAGTGACTCCGGAGGGCTGGGAGGAATACAGCATGGCAGGGATTAAATTTGTGAGGGATATATTTATATATATGTATATGTATATATATATATATAATATATATATATATATATATATATATATATATATATATAAGGGTTACAAGACAGGGAGCAGCATAAACAATACGGATAGTGCAGGCAAATCAAACCTTTCTTCACAGGTTATAGATACAGTCCATCCAAAGAAGAAATGCAACACTGAAGTTCTTATGTGAATAAAGAACTTATTTTATTGTGGTTGGCACAAACAGGCAACGTTTCAGGTTCAATGAACCTTTTTTCAAGCAATGAATGTCTCACAGGAAGTTATATTTATGCATCCAGTTCAACAATGCAAATTAACAAGCAATTTACATAATTTAGTACAATACATTGAAATACTAGCACCATACTCATAGACATCCATATATATTAGAAGTAACCAGTGCAATATAGTGCTATAAAAGACCAAAGGGCAGATCAGCGAGATATAAACAGTGTAGATTATGAAAAATCTTAATTGCAAGGGCCCTGCACACAGATTTACCTTATTGAAGCTCATCGGCGTTCAGGAAGTAGCAGTGCGCATGCCCAGGTCGCCTCACAGCATCATCGTTGCCACAGCAGCGGTGTTTGCAAGTCCCGCAGTATGTTAAAGTCTCGCGCATGCGCACTAAAGCACCGCATTGATGCTTATGGCGCAGGGAGCTATTGGTAGTAATAGGGAAGTGTTCACATGACAACATTGTATAAAAAAGTGCAGAAGCACAAAAAAGTGTGCTAGTCCACTAATAGACAGATGTATGAATCAATCTAAAGCTACAACGCACAAAAAATTGTGCAATTTATATAAAAAAAAAAGAAATAGTGTGTTTTTAAGGTGTCTACAGTGCCATCTAGTGGAATCTTTGTAAAATAGTATCCATTCATAAAAGACCATAAAAATGAGTGGTTGTAATGTCCATACAGGACTTTACATGTAGATAAATATATTACCCTTATTTCTCTATATTAATGTTTGTAATCCACAGTAGAGGATTAGAACAAACCAAAGTGTAAATAATAGGGTTAAATATCCATGAACTATGCAAAAAAGACGCTAGTCTTGTGAGTACTAAATTAGGTGTTTAAACAAATACATACAGGGATTGTCAAAAAGTGACTATAAACCCTTTTCGTGCACATAAATGTATAGGACGATAAAAACGAAAAAAATGTGATCTAATAAATGATGCCATGGGTCAGATCCCATTTTGCAAATGAAGACGGGACAATAATTACATCTAAAAAAAGAAAATTCTGTGGCAAACCAAAACAGCCAAACTCAAATATTACACAAAAGGAATATTATAAACGCAGGGCGCTTCCAATCATAAATGTTCAGATTTTTCATCCACTGGATTATACCCTAGGATAAATACAAACCATACAGTGTATTAGAAATAATAAAAGGCAGTGTAAGAACATCAATCGTGTAACACTAGTGAAATTAAGAAGGGTTGAACAAGGTTAACTCAACGGTACAAGGACTCAATTCTTTCATGTAGCTATACCTATTTTAAAGGATATATATAATTTGTAATCTGCATTGAGGCCTCTCGGTTTAAGCGAACCCAAACGATTGATCCAACTTAATTCTTGCTCCATCAACATTTTATTTCAATTGCCACCTCTCCTTAATGGGGGGACGCTGTAGATAAACCTAACATCACTAAATTACTCCTAAAGACTTCTGCCGATTTTTGCATTTTAAGCACTAACTCTACTAAATTGTTGCCAAGAAAAAAAGAGCACCAGCACACATTTTTTAAAGGGATATTCGAAAAAAAATTCAAAAGACGCAAGGCATTGTTCAGAAATCAAAGACAGACCGGAGTAAGGTGCTTGGTAGGCAGCTATGCTCAGCCAATAAAGGACCTGAGCACAAAAATTTGACAAAGGTAAAAATATCCCCAATTTTCCCCTAAAGACATGAGATTTTCGTTATTTTGACTATTAACTCTACAAAGAAAAAGCAGCTTTGGTTGGCCCGGCGAAATCGAACCCAGGTCAAGATGCTTGAACGGCAGCTATGACTCACCACTATACCACCAACACCTGCAAG
>JARQOC010000013.1:6198740-6320786 GCA_033576535.1 Allobates femoralis | reverse complement strand
CTGTAACAATCATTTACAAAAATGACAGTCAGTGTACAGTGAAAGAAGATTAACCAAACACTATCACTCAGTATAGTACAGCAATACTGATACACAGTCTCATTACAGCAAAGACAATCCATTGTCAACCAATTGGAATCATATGACGACAGTAATATCACAGATAATCATTTAAATTACCTCAATGACAGAGAGATGGGATTCAAGAGGCTGTATAGACTACTCAAGAGATGTGTCAAAAGGAAAAGAATGTAGAAAGAACTGTTTGCTGGAGAAATAACGGAAGCACCATCTAATATATGCAAATTAATGGTTACTATATATATATATATATATACGAGAAAAAATTCTAAAGGCGGCTGGGCCAGCGGACAAGAGCATCCACTGACCCCGTGTCTCCACAGTCACTACTTCTTGAAGCAACCTGTGCCTGCGCTACACAGACAACATCACCTGTTCCTTGAGAAACTGTGTGTGACAAGGTGAATATCATCACTGACACCTGAGCCTACATGGCCAGAGGGGTTACATCTCTCTCACTGGCCATTGGGTTACTCTGGTGGCTGTAAGGCCAGGTGGGGAAGGGGCTACTCCCAAAGTCTTCAAAGTCGTCAAATCCCCAACACTTTTGAGACAAACCTCTGTATATACCTTTTCAACCACTGCTTCTGCCTCATCCACCTCCTCTAAGGCCTCCAGCTGCACTCTCGACCTCTCCCTTAATGGTTCAACATTTCAGACAGAATCCCCCCCCTCTGTACTGTTATGTCAGGGCTCACCGCCATCAGGCAGTGTTTAAATTAAAATGTCTTTGAGATCTGAGTCACACAGCTGAAGAGTTGTGGACAGCTATGAAGGCCGAGTTTCAGCAATGGCTGTCTCTGCTAAACCTGGAGCCAGGGAAGGCCATGTGCAATAACTGCGTGAACCTCGTTGTGGTCCTACTCAGGGGCAAATTCGCACACATGTCTGGCATAGCTCACAACCTCAACCAGGTTGTCCAGCAATTCTTATGCCACTATCCCTGCACAAGACTCGATCGCTGTATTCTAGTGATGGGCGAGTCCTAAATTACTCGGAATCGCTTGACTCTAGCGAGTCCGAGCCCAGGACTCGCTACTCGTTGCGAGTCTAGCGAGTCCAATGTTAATGAATGGGGAAGCGAGTAATAGCGAGTAGTGTGCGATTTACAAATTGCAGATGTGTCTCGGAAGCTTCAGGCTCTATCTGCTACTCTGCGAGTTTCCCAGTGTTTACTCCACAGTAACCAGCCCAATGCAAATCAACTTGCATTGGATTCCCTACTGTGCCAGTGATAGCAGGGAAACTCGCAGAGTAAGAGCTGTCTGCTCTGTGCAGCTCCAGGGTCCTAGAGCCCGCCTGCTGCCTGATGTAGCAGAGCTGAGATTGTTCTCAGTCTGCTCATTCCCTGTGCATAGACATCTATATCTATGCACAGGGGATGTAGCAGAGAGGACATCGCGTTTTGGACTGCGTCGGACGGAAGAGGGTTTTTTTAATTAAAGATGGAGTCCCTAATGGCTTTTTTTTTTATTTCTAATAAAAATTTTTCTCTGTGTTGTGTTTTTTTTAAAACAATTTAATAGAAATTCATGGCGGTCATGTCTAATATTGGCGTGACCGCCATAAATTTCGGGCTTAGGGCCAGCTGATAATACAAAGCTGGCCCTAACCTCTTTATTACCCAGCGTGCCACCGCCACCAGGGCCGCTGGAAAAGCGGGGTTTAGCGCCAGAGGATGGTGCTTCAATGAACGCGCCATCTTCTGGGGCGGCTGCGGGCTGCAATTTGCAGCAGGGGGTGCCCAGAAAGCTTGGGCATCCCTGCGCTGCGGATTCCAGCCCCCAGCTGCTTAGCTGTACCTGGCTAGACATAGAAATTGTGCAGAGCCCCACGCATTTTTTTATTATTATTTCATGAAATTCATGAAATAATTTAAAAAAAGGGCTCCCCTATATTCTTGTGTCCGGCCAGGTACAAATAGGCACCTGGGGGTTGGGGGCAGCCCGTCGCTGCCTGATGGATCCGGCTGGTTCCAGAAATACGGCGAAGCCCATGTAATTTTTTTTCTGAAAAATTAATAAAACAATCCTAAAAAAGGGACTGCATCTTTATTAATTCCTCGCCCATGGTCCATGGGTTAATAAAGATGCAGTCCCTTTTATTTACATTGTTTTATGGATTTGTCAGAAAAAAATTTGACGTGGGCTTCGCCGTATTTCTGGAAGCAGCCGGATCCAGCAGGCAGCGACGGGCTTCCCCCAACCCCCAGGTGCCTATTTGTACCTGGCCAGATAAAAAAAAGGGCTCCCCTATATTCTTGTATTATTTCATGAATTTCATGAAATATTAAAAAAAAAATGCGTGGGGCTCCGCGCAATTTCTATGTCTAGCCAGGTACAGCCAAGCAGCTGGGGGCTGGAATCCGCAGCGCAGGGATGCCCAAGCTTTCTGGGCACCCCCCGCTGCAAATTGCAGCCTGCAGCCGCCCCAGAAGATGGCGCGTTTATTGAAGCGCCATCCTCTGGCGCTGAACCCCGCTCTTCCAGCGGCCCTGGTGGTGGTGGCACGCTGGGTAATAAAGGGGTTAATACCAGCTTTGTTATACAAGCTGGTATTAAGCCCAAGATTCTTAATGTCAGGCCACGTTTGACCCGGCCACTAAGAATCTCCAATAAAGGGTTAAAAAAACACAACACAGAGAAATTTTTTTATTAGAAATAAAAAAAAAAAAGCCATTAGGGACTCCATCTTTAATTAAAAAAATCCTCTTCCGTCCGACGTAGTCCAAAACGCGATGTCCTCTCTGCTACATCCCCTGTGCATAGATATAGATGTCTATGCACAGGGAATGAGCAGACTGAGAACAATCACAGCTCTGCTACATCATCTCTGTGAGCAGGCGGGCTCTAGGACCCTGGAGCTGCGGCAGCCTGCAAAGAGCAGACAGCCGGACTCGGCTCGCAAAGTAACAGCAGTTACTTTGCGAGTTTCCCTGTGATTACTTGCACAGTAATCAGACCAATGCAAGTGAATGGCAATCCTAGTTTTGTCAGAGTCTCTGACAAAACTAGGATTGCCATTGATTTGCATTGGACTCGTTGCTGTGCGAGTAATCACTGGGAAACTCGCAGAGTACCGAGTCCTGCGAGTCCCTTACTACTCGCCGAGTAACGAGTCCTAGCGAGTAGATTCGCCCATCCCTACTGTATTCTCACGTCTGCCATTTTTACCCTGCAGATCATCCACTAGAATCGCTGCAGAGGTCTTTCAGACAAATGGTTACCCACTTGATATGCAATGTACTGATATGGTGGAATTCCACTATGCACATCTTGCAGGAACTATGGCAGCAGCAACAAACCCTGGAGCAGTATGTAATGAGCAGTAACTAAAACGAGCCGAATGTGGTGCAAATGACAATTTCAGAGTGGGCAAATATCTAAGACCTCTGAACTCTTGTGCACAGTTTTGAAATAGCTACTAAGATGTTTAGCGCTATCAATGTCATCATCAGCATCACTATGGCGGTTATCCACATAATGGAGCAAAGTTTGAAAAGTGTGCAGGATGAGATGGTGCTACCACAGGAAGAGGAGGAGGAGGAAGAGGAGGAAGAAAGGATATTAATATCTCAAAGGACTGTACTCTCGTCACACAGCCGGGTGGCATGTCAGGCGGGAGTAGAGCGACAGCAGGGAGCTTATGATACAAAACTGGTAGTAAAGGTGCAGAAGCTGAGGAAGAAATGGAGGAGGATGAGGATGAAGAGGTGATGAGCATAGAACAGTCAGGAGATCAGGAAAAAATTATTCCCCTTTCTGTTGTCTGAGGCTGGCATTCATTATGCACAATGATGCAAATGGTAGCTCTGGGGAAGAGATGACACTTTTCCTGGTGTCTGTCCCTATGGTAGTATGAGCAGTTTTGTTAGCTTTTGGGCCCCTTTTAAGGTATTTTTAGGCACTTTCTTTGACTTGAATGGGGTTCGGATGTTCGTCAAACAATTCGGCCAACATTGCCCATTCGGCGAACCAAATCGAGTTCGAGCTTCTAAATGTCCGCTAATCTCTATTCTCTCAATCTTATTGTTCTGAGGCTTCACCAGATGGACAAAGATGGTGTCTGGGCTTCACCATCAGTGGTCCAGTGTTGGGTCTCAACAAGATCTGATGCTCCATTCAAACCCTCTTGTTTGCTAGGGCTGAATGTTATACACCAGAGATGATAAGACCAGATGTTATTAACTGGGAGTGATGGGGCCACATTTGTACTGGGGCTGATGGGGCCACATTTGTACTGGGGGTGATGGGGCCACATTTGTACTGGGGTGATGGGGCCACATTTGTACTGGGGCTGATGGGGCCACATTTGTACTGGGGGTGATGGGGCCACATTTGTACTGGGGGTGATGGGGCCACATTTGTACTGGGGGTGATGGGGCCACATTTGTACTGGGGGTGATGGGGCCACATTTGTACTGGGGGTGATGGGGCCACATTTGTACTGGGGGTGATGGGGTAATCTGTAATACACTAGGGGCAGTAGGACTGAATGAGGATCCTGAATTGTATGATTCAGACATACAGTCCCAGACGTCTTGTGTGTATATGTATGTACCCTGTAGATTTGATTCTTAATATCTCTACATCCCTCTATACGGACCCTCCTCAGAGGAATATTCGGCTTTGATCCCTTATCTCTGTATCGTCTCCACCTCTGACCGGAGCTTCTTGATCACTTGATCCTCACAATCTACCAGATCTAGAGAATTATGTGAGAATGAACAATTGTTCACAATGGAATGTTGGACTGATGTCACCTGTTATCTTGGGTCTATAGACTCCTCCAAATGGCCTCTATCTCTCAATGTGAAGAAGACCATAATATCATTCCTGGTATGTGTGGTCTACAGACATCTCCAATGAGAAGATCCCAACATGACTCAAGACCTATTCACACAGACTGACCAGTGGCACTAAACCCCCGCCGATCAGGCAACATTTACTGACAGGTGGTCACTTAATAGAGGTTTACACAAGCAGCCACTGACCGATCTGTAATACATCTATAATCAGTCGCTCAGTGCACATTTGCTGCCTTTGACAGGACGATGCAATGATGAGAACTATGATGTGTTGTATTGTGCAGAAGATCCTGGCTCCTGATGAAGAAGCCTATTATTCTCATTTATTGGGTAATCGTCAGCCTGCTACAGCAATGTATTCAGTATTGGATAAGAATGAGCTATTAATGTTTTCTTAACCTTTGGAGAACATTGTAGGACAGTTGTTCAATAGTTCATTGTCACTGAGCAGGTTCTTCCTTGTTCTTCCTTGTTCTTCCATGTTCCTCCTTCCTTGTATAATTCCTATATAACCAGACACCTAGGGATCATCTCTTCAGTGTCTCCACCAGTCGCCATGTCTCCAGTGACCGGCCTCGTTTTCCTGCTCGTCTCCGGCTACTTGACCTCTTTTGTAGCATCTGCAGGTAAGGTCTTGGCTAAACCTGGTGAGTAACCAACATGCATGTAACTCCTTCATAGAGGATCTGATCCCTGACACCAGACTTCTCTACGGAGATGAGGACATTGAAACAGGGAATATTTTGTTCCAGGTTTCCATTATACTTCAAATGTTTCTTCTCCTTAGATACATATAACGTTCTCATGGCATTAAGCCGATCTGCTGCTGGGACTAATGGTGGAGAAAATGATCAGAAATTGTTCAATTTCCCTGCAGAAGAAATTAATTATTACAGAAAAGCCGTTTCATGGCAATAGGGCTTCCCACGATGTCCTTCATTACCGATTCATACTGTGGCCAAGAGCTGAGGATCTCGAGACCCTAAAGGAGAACGTCAGCTCCTGTCCTCTGTGCAAAATACTATTCCAACACCACCGATCCTATAGTAATAGAGACCACTGTGATTATGATTAAACCTACTTTCTGTACTGACCCCTCATATACTTCTATATAGTAATAAGATCACTCTTAAGCCTTTGTTTTCCAAACTGAGTAGCCCCCACTCTGATCACCCGTCTTCTGCAGTTCCCCCATTCCCTTAATAACTTTAGTTGCTTTTCTCTGCACCGGCCCTAGTTTAGCTATGTTTTTCTTAGGCTAGGGTCAGATTAGCGTTTTTTTTTTGCATCCGGATCCGGTTTTGAGCATTAAAAATGCTCAAAACCGGATCCGGATCCACAGCCCATAGGCGCCCATTATAAAACCACACTCATAATGTGCAAACCGGTTGCCAGATTCTTTGTTCATCCCTGCTGCTGCGGGGATGAACAAAGGGTTAATGTTAATATTATATGTTGGCACCATTTCTCCAGGGAGTGTCCACCCTCCCTAGAGACATGTTGTCCATATAGGGCGGCATATGAAGGATTAAATGGCTTTATTCCAGTATTGCCGGCTATTGTCGGCTTTTACTATTTTATGAATGAAAGCCGGCGGCTCCTCGCTGTGGACGAGATACAGGACGTAATGTGCATACTGTATCTGCCGCTATCCAGGGTCCTGAAAGCTTTTACATTAGTTGTATGGGCAGCTTTCAGGACCCTGGATAGCGGCAGATACAGTACGCACATTACGTACTGTATCTCCTCCACAGCGAGGAGCCGCCGCATTCATTCATAAAATAGTAAAAGCCGACAATAGCCGGCAATACTGGAATAAAGCCATTTAATCCTTCATATGCCGCCCTATATGGACAACATGTCTCTAGGGAGGGTGGACACTCCCAGGAGACATGGTGACCACATATAATATTAACATTAACCCTTTGTTCATCCCCGCAGCAACAGGATGAACAAAGAATCCGGCAACTGGATTGCACATTATGAGCAATCCGGTTACCGGATCTGGGTTTAGGGACACATTTTCAATACAAAATGTGTATGAAGGCTCATGTGATTACAGCATCCGGATCTGGATACGGTAATCGCAACGTGCCTTCTAAATGTAACCCTAGCCTTATACACTGGAGCCAAAATTGTTCCCAATATTGTTAAGTGTGGTCACACCAATGACTTTTGTAGAGGGAAGCTATGTTCTCGTCATAGCCATCTATGCCTCTTTTAATGCATCCCATTATTTTATTAGCCTTTGCAGCAGCTGCCTGACACTGGCCACTAAAGTTGAATTTGCCGTCCTCCCGTACACCCAGGTCTTTGTCTCTGGCAGTGTTTTATCATTTAGTATTTTATTCTACATTTTATTTCCTCTGCCCTAGTGAAGGACCTTACATTTTTCTACATTAAACTTCAATTACCATTCCTCAAGCCAAATCTCGAGATTGCTAGTCCAGTGTCATCATCAGATTAGTCAGACAGGACCAATCCCTCATAAACTCATGCTGATTATGATCTTGAATTTATTCTTCTTCAGATACTCCAGTATATTGTCTCTTAGAAACCTTTCTACAATTATTTCAATTCTCAGCATTTCGCAATTGTATTACATTATTGTCTCCCTCTTGTAGTATTCCTTATTTTCACCCTCTAGTATTATTCCCCTGTCTCCTCCCTCTTGTATTATCCCCTTGTCTCCTCCCTCTTGTATTATTCCCTTGTCTCCTCCCTCTTGTATTATTTCCTTGTCTCTTCCCTCTTGTATTATTTCCTTGTCTCCTCCCTCTTGTATTATCCCCTTGTCTCCTCCCTCTTGTATTATTCCCTTGTCTCCTCCCTCTTGTATTATTCCCTTGTCTGCTCCCTCTTGTATTATTTCCTTGTCTCCTCTCTCTTGTATTATTCCCTTGTCTCCTCCCTCTTGTATTATTCCCTTGTCTCCTCCCTCTTGTATTATTCCCTTGTCTCTTCCCTCTTGTATTATTCCCTTGTCTCCTCCCTTTTGTATTATTTCCTTGTCTCCTCCCTCTTGTATTATTCCCTTGTCTCCTCCCTCTTGTATTATTCCCTTGTCTCTTCCCTCTTGAATTATTCCCTTGTCTCCTCCCTCTTGTATTATTCTCTTGTCTCCTCCCTCTTGTATCATTTCCTTGTCTCCTCCCTCTTGTATCATTCCCTTGTCTCCTCCCTCTTGTATCATTCCCTTGTCTCCTCCCTGTTGATTATTCCCTTGTCTCCTCCCTCTTGTATTATTCCCTTGTCTCCTCCCTCTTGTATTATTCCCTTGTCTCTTCCCTCTTAAATTATTCCCTTGTCTCCTCCCTCTTGTATTATTCTCTTGTCTCCTCCCTCTTGTATCATTTCCTTGTCTCCTCCCTCTTGTATCATTCCCTTGTCTCCTCCCTTCTTGTATCATTCCCTTGTCTCCTCCCTGTTGATTATTCCCTTGTCTCCTTCCTCTTGTATTACTTCCTTGTCTCCTCCCTCTTGTATTATTCACTTGTCTCCTCCCTCTTCTATTATTCCCTTCTCCTTCCTCTTGTATTATTCCCTTGTCTCCTCCCTCTTGTAGTATTTCCTTGTCTTCTTCCTCTTCTATTATTCCCTTCTCCTTCCTCTTGTATTATTCCCTTGTCTCCTCCCTCTTGTATTATTCCCTTGCCTTCTCCCTCTTGTATCATTCCCTTGTCTCCTCCCTCTTGTATTATTCCCTTGACTCCTCCCTCTTGTATTATTCCCTTGTCTCCTCCCTCTTGTATTATTCCCTTGTCTCCTCCCTCTTGTTCATTCCCTTGTGTCCTCTCTCTTGCATTATTCCCTTGTCTCCTCCCTCTTGTATTATTCCCTTGTCTCCTCCCTCTTGTATTATTCCCTTGTCTCCTTCCTCTTGTATTATTCCCTTGCCTTCTCCCTCTTGTATCATTCCCTTGTCTCCTCCCTCTTGTATTATTCCCTTGTCTCCTCCCTCTTGTATTATTCCCTTGACTCCTCCCTCTTGTATTAATCCCTTGACTCCTCCCTCTTGTATTATTCCCTTGACTCCTCCCTCTTGTATTATTCCCTTGTCTCCTCTCTCTTGCATTATTCCCTTGTCTCCTACCTCTTGTATTATTCCCTTGTCTCCTCCCTCTTGTATTATTCCCTTGCCTTCTCCCTCTTGTATCATTCCCTTGTCTCCTCTCTCTTGCATTATTCCCTTGTCTCCTCCCTCTTGTATTATTCCCTTGTCTCCTCCCTCTTTTATTTTTCCCTTGTCTCCTCCCTCTTGTATTTTTCCCTGGTCTCCTCCCTCTTTGTATCATTCCCTTGTCTCCTCCCTCTTGTATCATTCCCTTGTTTCCTCCCTCTTGCATTATTCCCTTGTCTCCTCCCTCTTGTATTATTCCCTTGTCTCCTCCCTCTTGTATTTTTCCCTTGTCTCCTCCCTCTTGTATTATTCCCTTGTCTCCTCCCTCTTGTATTTTTCCCTTGTCTCCTCCCTCTTGTATTATTCTCTTGTCTCCTCCCTCTTGTATCATTCCCTTGTCTCCTCCCTCTTGTATCATTCCCTTGTTTCCTCCCTCTTGTATTATTACCTCCTCTCCTCCCTCTTGTATTATTCCCTTGTCTCCTCCCTCTTGTATTATTTCCTTGTCTCCTCACTCTTGTATTATTTCCTTGTTTCCTCCCTCTTGTATTATTTCCTTGTCTCCTCCCTCTTGTATTATTCCCTTGTTTCCACCCTCTTGTATTACTCCCTTGTCTCCTCCCTCTTGTATTATTTCCTTGTCTCCTCCCTCTTGTATTATTCCCTTGTCTCCTCCCTCTTGCATTATTTCCTTGTCTTTTCCCTCTTGCATTATTTCCTTGTCTCCTCCCTCTTGTATTATTCCCTTGTCTCCTCCCTCTTGTATTATTTCCTTGTCTCCTCCCTCTTGTATTATTCCCTTGTCTCCTCCCTCTTGTATTATTTCCTTGTCTTTTCCCTCTTGCATTATTTCCTTGTCTCCTCCCTCTTGTATTATTCCCTTGTCTCCTCCCTCTTGTATTATTCCCTTGTCTCCTCCCTCTTGCATTATTTACTTGTCTCCTCCCTCTTGTATTATTCCCTTGTCTCCTCCCTCTTGTATTATTTCCTTGTCTCCTCCCTCTTGTATTATTCCCTTGTCTCCTCCCTCTTGTATTTTTCCCTTGTCTCCTCCCTCTTGTATTATTCCCTTGTCTCCTCCCTCTTGTATTATTCCCTTGTCTCCTCCCTCTTGCATTATTTCCTTGTCTCCTCGCTCTTGTATTATTCCCTTGTCTCCTCCCTCTTGTATTATTTCCTTGTCTCCTCCCTCTTGTATTATTCCCTTGTCTCCTCCCTCTTGTATCATTCCCTTGTCTCCTCCCTCTTGTATTATTCCCTTGTCTCCTCCCTCTTGTATTATTCCCTTGTCTTCCTCTTGTATTATTCCCTTGTCTCCTCCCTCTTGTATTATTCCCTTGTCTCCTCCCTCTTGTATTATTCCCTTGTCTCCTCCCTCTTGTATTATTCCCTTGTCTCCTCCCTCTTGTATTATTCCCTTGTTTCCTCCCTCTTGTATTATTCCCTTGTCTCCTCCCTCTTGTATTATTCCCTTGTCTTCCTCTTGTATTATTCCCTTGTCTCCTCCCTCTTGTATTATTCCCTTGTCTCCTCCCTCTTGTATTATTCCCTTGTCTCCTCCCTCTTGTATTATTCCCTTGTCTCCTCCCTCTTGTATTATTCCCTTGTTTCCTCCCTCTTGTATTATTCCCTTGTCTCCTCCCTCTTGTATTATTTCCTTGTCTCCTCCCTCTTGTATTATTCCCTTGTCTCCTCCCTCTTGTATCATTCCCTTGTCCCCTCCACACTGGTATCCAGTGATCACATTCCTTAGTATAGGATTTGCTGTGTTGCCTTATTCATCTCATGTATGATGTGATCAGATAATGATCAGACGTTCCATCACATTCCATTAACTGCTCCTGACACATTGGAAGTTGGGAACTCAACTAGAAAAGTATCCGAACTCCCCCCCTCAATAAACATTAAAAAAAATAATAATGATAATAATAACAGTTGAATTGATTTAAATTGTAATATAATTATTCTCTTACCAATATTTTGTATATGTGTATTGAAACTATAAAGCATACACTTATTTATATGTACACTAGATGGCGGCCCGATTCTAAACAATCGGATAGTCTAGAATCCATATATAGTTTATTTACTAATAGTTAGGGGAGTGCGGTGAAATGAATTGTGTGTTTACAGGTGGCTCAGGGGTAGCATTGTATGGTGTCTCAGTGGTTAGCACTGTATATGGTGGCTCAGTGGGTAGCAGAGTATACGGTGGTTCAGTGGTTAGCACTGTATACGGTGGCTCAGTGGGTAGCAGAGTATACGGTGGCTCAGTGGTTAGCACTGGGCGGTGGCTCAGTGGTTAGCACTGGGCGGTGGGTCAGTGGTTAGCACTGCGCGGTGGCTCAGTGGTTAGCACTGCGCGGTGGCTCAGTGGTTAGCACTGCGCGGTGGCTCAGTGGTTAGCACTGCGCGGTGGCTCAGTGGTTAGCACTGCGCGGTGGCTCAGTGGTTAGCACTGCGCGGTGGCTCAGTGGTTAGCACTGCGCGGTGGCTCAGTGGTTAGCAGTGAGTGCGGTGGCTCAGTGGTTAGCAATGAGTGCAGTGAGATTGGTCAGTGCAGCGGCATGGGCAGAGTGGTCAGCGGCGTGGGCAAAGTGGTCAGCGCAGCACCGTGGGCAGAGTGGTCAGCGCAGCGCCGTGGGCAGAGTGGTCAGAGCAGCGGCGTGGGCAGAGTGGTCAGCGGCGTGGGCAGCGTGGTCAGCGGAGCGCCGTGGGCAGAGTGGTCAGCGGAGCGCCGTGGGCAGAGTGGTCAGCGCAGCGCCGTGGGCAGAGTGGTCAGAGCAGCGGCGTGGGCAGAGTGGTCAGCGCAGCGGCGTGGTCAGCGTGGTCAGCGCAGCACCGTGGGCAGCGTGGTCAGCGCAGCGGCGTGGTCAGCGCAGCGCCGTGGGCAGAGTGGTCAGCGCAGTGCCGTGGGCAGAGTGGTCAGCACACACATACACACATACACACACTCCGCTATACTTACCACCGGGCCTGCGTCTTCCCCGCCGCCTGGATCCTGAATCGACATGAGATATCTGACTTGGATGTGCTACATACGGTCTCATCATTATTGTGTGATTTGTATCTCCATAGCTCCATAGACGTTAGTGATGTCTTAACCTTTCTCCTATAAGGTACCTTTTAGGGATGGGCGATTCTACTCGCTAGGACTCGTTACTCGGCGAGTAGTAAGGGACTTGCAGGACTCGGTACTCGGCGAGTTTCCCAGCGATTACTCGCACAGTAACGAGTCCAATGCAAGTCAATGGCAATCCTAGTTTTGTCAGAGTTTACTTTTTCTCACTCGCTAGACTCGCTATATCACATCGCTATGTAGCTTGAATCTCCCCAAATCGTTTAAACAATCGCACGAATACCCGCTGTCAGCAGCGAGTCTGAGCGAGTCTGAGCGAGTCTACGAATCCGAGTCCTGTATACTGTATTCGGGACTCGCGAATACAGAATCTGTTATGTTCCGACAAAGCTTCCGAGACAGCCTAGCGTGTTAGGTCAGAAAACCTGTGAAGATGGACAAGCATGTGTTAGCCAATCATATTCAGTAATGCCACAGCCATGTTGGTTGTGGCAGGACTATGATTGGCTTCTGTCCATCGTGATGCCTATGTCATGTATGAGAGGCGAGGCTGTATATAAGCCTTGCCACCGCCATTTCCTCCACATTCCTGTGACGATCTGAGCTAGAGCAGGGTGAGGTAGATGCTGGAGCAGATCATAGGGAGTGTCAGTCAGTGTAGGGAAACTTCAAGATTCCTTATATTTAACCCAAACAGCTCTTGTGAGAGCTACCAGGAGGACAGAGGAGTACTGTGTAGAGGACTGTAGGCAGGCAGGGAGGCAGGGAGGAGCAGCCTTACAGTGCACACAGGACCGACCTCATAGCTTAGCTTACCCACTCAGCTGTCCTAATAGCTGAAGTCAGAGGCTTAGCTGAGGTACTATTTCCTATTTTTTTGCACCTGATAGATTTTGGGTCATAATAACCCCTTCAGCTTTATTTTCTCTGTGGCAGACAAGTGCGTTGCTGCTCTCCTACCTGCAAATAGCGCGTACGCCACCTGCTTGTGCGCACTTAATAATTTTTGCAGGGACTAGTGTGCCGCTACACAGACACGGACACATTTCTTACTTAAGGTGCACTTTTAAAATATAACCTTTAATAAATATTTGTTAAAATAACAAAAAAGTGTTCTCCCACACCTAGTGTCTATAAAACACACATTACAGACAGGGATGGGACAATATCCCTATTAAACCCTGTCTCTTGTTCTCTTGTTATCATATAATTTGGTTAAAAACCACAGACACGGACACAGCAGCAAAAAACTGTTGCAAGTCAGGTTTCCAAAACGGCAATGCAAGCGCTTTCCGAGACATCTGCGATTTGTAAATCGCACGTTACTCGCTATTACTCGCTTCCCCATTCATTAACATTGGACTCGCTAGACTCGCAACGAGTAGCGAGTCCCGGGCTCGGACTCGCTAGAGTCAAGCGATTCCGAGTAATTTAGGACTTGCCCATCACTAGTACCTTTACATGCGACAACTTTTCTAGGAATTTTACTGGCAACTTACTGGTTGCAGTGAAATCATGGACACATTGTTCTATTTTGTGGCTGTGTACAAATGTAACAATGTGTCTATGATTTCACTGCAACCAGTAAGTTGCCAGTAAAATTCCTAGAAAAGTTGCCGCATGTAAAGGTACCTATAGGTAATGTGACGTCTAGAGATGAGCAGATCTATTCATAGGTTCATGGTCCAGAGAAAAGCCAGCAACCATCGTGTCTGCCTCTCTACTGATCAGTAGGCCCAGAATGACATGTGTGATTTATAATAATAATAATAATAATACAGCTTTATTTATATAGCGCCAACATATTCCGCAGCGCTTTACAATGTAGGGTTAGAGTACAGAAAATATACAGTAAGTAATTACAGTAGAGAACAAATACAGTACAATAATTGGATACAAAACAATAGGCAGAGAATCAATGTAACAAAGAAAATACAATAAATAAAGCAAGAAATGAAGGTGACCCTGCTCAAAAGAGCTTACAATCTACAACGGGATAGGGGTTGCACAAGGTGCAGGGGCTTATTGCACTCATGGTCCAGGCATCTTGAGGAAATGGGGCATAGAACTAAGCTTACATCTGTGTAGAGCTTTTTGGTTTGGTGGAGTTTGTAGAAGAGTAATGTCCAGAGGGATAGCCCATTCACTATCACTATTCACACAATTTATGCAGTGAAGACTTTACACTGGACCTACAAATCGGAAGAAACATCAGAGAGTCATGCACATAGATGGTGGCTCCAGAGCTCTGCATCTGGTGGTCAGACTACTGATGAGGCCACTGGACCAGGGTCCTGCTGATAGATGGCGGCTCCTGAGCTCTATATCTGGTGGCCAGACCACTGATGAGGCCACTGGACCAGGGTCCTGCACATAGATGGCGGCTCCTGAGCTCTATATCTGGTGGCCAGACTACTGAGGAGGCCACTGGTCCAGGGTCCTGCAGATAGACGGCAGCTCACAGAGCTCTATATCCGGTGGCCAGACTACTGATGAGTCACTGGATCTGGGTCCTGCAGATAGATGGTGGCTCCAGAGCTCTATATCCGGTGGTCAGACTACTGACGAGTCCACTGGACCAGGGTCCTGCAGATAGATGGCGGCTCCAGAGCTCTACATCTAGTGGCCAGACTACTGATGAGGCCACTGGTCCAGGGTCCTGCAGTTAGATGGCGGCTCCCAGAGCTCTACATCTGGTGGCCAGACTACTGACAAGGCCGCTGGACCAGGGTCCTGCAGATAGATGGCGGCTCCCAGAGCTCTACATCTGGTGGCCAGACTACTGATGAGGCCACTGGACCAGGGTCCTGCACATAGATGGCAACTCCCAGAGCTCTACATCTGGTGGCCAGACTACTGATGAGGCCACTGGACCAGTGTCCTGCAGATAGACAGCAGCTCCCAGAGCTCTACATCTGGTGGCCAGACTACTGAAGAGGCCACTGGACCAGTGTCCTGCAGATAGATGGTGGCTCCCAGAGCACTACATCTGGTGTCCAGACTACTGATGAGGCCACTCGACCAGTGTCCTGCAGATAGACAGCAGCTCCCAGAGCTCTACATCTGGTGGCCAGACTACTGAAGAGGCCACTGGACCAGTGTCCTGCAGATAGATGGTGGCTCCCAGAGCACTACATCTGGTGTCCAGACTACTGATAAGGCCACTGGACCAGTGTCCTGCACATAGATGGTGGCTCCAGAGCTCTACATCTGGTGGCCAGACTACTGACGAGGGCACTGGACCAGGGTCCTGCAGATAGACGGCGGCTCCCAGAGCTCTACATCTGGTGAGCAGACTACTGACGAGGTCACTGGACCAGGGTCCTGCAGATAGATAGCGGCTCCCAGAGCTCTACATCTGGTGGCCAGACTACTGACGAGGCCAATGGACCAGTGTCCTGCAGATAGATGGTGGCTCCAGAGCTCTACATCTGGTGGCCAGACTACTGACGAGGCCACTGGACCAGGGTCCTGCAGATAGATGGCGGCTCCCAGAGCTCTACATCTGGTGGACAGACTACTGACGAGGCCACTGGACCAGGGTCCTGCAGATAGATGGTGGCTCCAGAGCTCTACATCTGGTGGCCAGACTACTGATGAGGTCACTGGACCAGGGTCCTGCAGATAGATGGTGGCTCCAGAGCTCTACATCTGGTGGCCAGACTACTGATGAGGCCACTGGACCAGGGTCCTGCAGATAGATGGTGGCTCCAGAGCTCTACATCTGGTGGCCAGACCACTGACGAGGCCACTGGACCAGGGTCCTGCAGATAGATGGTGGCTCCCAGAGCTCTACATCTGGTGGCCAGACTACTGATGAGACCACTGGACCAGGGTCCTGTAGATAGACGGGTGCTCCTAGAGCTCTACATCTGGTGGCCAGACTACTAACGAGACCGCTGGACCAGGGTCCTGAAGATAGATGGCGGCTCCAGAGCGCTACATCTGGAAGGCTACTGGATCAGGGTCCTGCGGAGCAATTTACTGATTTCTTATCATTGTGCTTCTTATCTTTAGGGAAGCCACGGTTTTGCCCGGCAGACAAGGGCAACATCGACTGTCGTGCATTTATAGCCATACAAGATTGTTTCTCAGATAAAGACTGCAAAGACTCAAGGAAATGCTGCTACTACAACTGCAAAAAGCAATGCCTGCCTCCTGCAAAAGGTAAATATAAAACATGGAAGCCATAAAGTAAGTGACCGATCCCTGTGTGTGAGGTTTATACAACCAGGGGGACTGTCACTAAGGGAAACACAGAGGTTGGGATTACAAATGTTAAAATCAAAAATGGAAAAAATGAGTCAATGACAGTGAAATCTTGATCCTCCTTTGCTGCTGAGAGACCCTGAACCTGATAAGAGATGGCTAGACCTGCGCGGTAACTTTGCACTTCTTTAGTTAGGCCTATGGCTGAGAAATCTTTACCAGCAGCTGACTTACCATGAGATAACTGGCTTTGATGTGCTACATACAGGTAAAGCATATGATTATGGTGCAATTTCTTTGTCCATAGACGTCAGTGATGTCTTACCTGTCCTCCTATATGTAACATGACTTCTAGAGATGAGCAGATCTATTCATAGATCCATGGTGCAGAAAGAAGCCGGCAAACCATCGTGTCTGCCTCTCTACTGATTAGTAGGCCCAGAATGATGTCATGTGTGATTTATGCCGCAATGATTACGTCACATCTAGGGATGAGTGAGTCTACTCGTTACTATTCGTTACTCGGCGAATAGTAGGGTGCTCGCTCTACTCGTTACTCTGCGAGTATCCTAGCGATTACTCGCAGAGTAACGAGTCCAATGTAAATCAATGGGGAATGCAATTCCTCTGCTGCTGGACCCTATAAGGTCTGGCAGCAGAGGAAAACCCTGCAATTTCCCATTTCATTGTTTAAAAGCCGGCGGTAAAAAGCCGCCGGCTTTTAAACAATGCTGACAGCTGCTGTCACTATTGTTCGGGAGCGATGGTCGATAGGTTAATAAAGATGCAGTCCCTTTTTATAGGTTAGTTTAATGGATTTTTCAGAATGATTTTGACGTGGGCTTCGCCGTATTTTTGTATGCCAGCCGGATACAGCACGTGGCAACGGGCTGCCACCAACCCCCAGGTGTCTATTTGTACCTGGCCGGACACAACAATATAGGGGAGCCCTCTTTTTTTTTTATTATTTCATGAATTTCATGAAATAATAAAAAAAAAAAAATGCGTGGGGCTCCACACTATTTCTATGTCCAGCCAGGTCCAGCTAGGCAGCTGGGGGCTGGAATCCGCAGCGCAAGGAGGCCCAAGCCTTCTGGGCACCCCCTGCTGCGAATGGCAGCCCGCGGCCACCCCAGAAAATGGCACGTTCATTGAAGCGCCATGTTCTGGCACTGAACCCAACTCTTCCAGGGCCCTGGTGCGGTGGCTCACTGGGTAATAAAGGGGTTAGGGCCAGCTTTGTATTATCAGCTGGCCCTAAGCCCGAAATTCATGGCGGTCACACCAATATTAGACATGACCGCCATGAATTTCTAGTGAATTTTTAGAAAAAAAACAACACAGAGAAAAAATAATTTTATTTGAAAAAAAAAAACAAAAACACTTAGGGACTTCAACTTTATTTAAAAAAAATCCTCTTCCGTCCGCCGTAGTCCAATCCAGGGTTCTTCTTTAGCTCTGCTACATCTCTGCTAGAGAACCTCCACCAGAGATGTAGCAGAGCTGTACACCCGTGAGAAAGTTCATGTGAGTTCATGCAGGCAAATATGAACTCACATGAACCCTGCCAGCACTGCTACTTCAAATGAACAGCTGACCTGGAAGGGAAGGTCAAAAATAGAAAACCAGATTAAAAACCGGATTGCCCCAGTCTGGGGCAATCCGGGACCATAGAGCCGGTTATGGGGTGCCGGATTGCACCGGACCGGTACAATCCGGGAGAATCCGGTTTTCAGTGACAGCGGCGGGCGGGCTTCGCAGAGGACGGTGAGTGAACCCAACCCCCCCCCCCCCCCCCCGCTCCTGAACAATAGTGATAGCAGCTGTCAGCATTGTTTAAAAGCCGGTGGCTTTTTACCGCTGGCTTTTAAACAATGAAATGGGGAATTGCAGGTTTTTCCTCTGCTGCCAGACCTCATAGGGTCCAGCACCAGAGGAATTACTCGCAATTACTCGCTTCCCCATTGACTTACATTGGACTCGCTAGACTCGTAACGAGTAACTAGTATTAGGATCTACTTGTTACGAGCCTAGCGAGTCTGAGTATTTTAGTACTCGCTCATCCCTACTCACATCGGACCTACAAATCATAAGAGTTCCCACAGCTCTCTATCTAGTGTCCAGACCACTGACAAGGCTGCTGGACCAGGTCCCTGCAGATAGATGGCGGCTCCCAGAGCTCTATATCTGGTGGCCTGACTACTGACGAGGCCACTGGACCTGGGTCCCTGCAGATAGATGGCGACACCCAGAGCTCTACATCTGGTGGCCAGACTACTGAGGAGGCCACTGGACCAGGGTCCTGCAGATAGATGGTGGCTCCAGAGCTCTACATCTGATGGCCAGACTGCTGACGAGGTCACTGGACCAGGGTCCTGCAGATAGATGGCGACACCCAGAGCTCTACATCTGATGGCCAGACTGCTGACGAGGTCACTGGACCAGGGTCCTGCAGATAGATGGCGACACCCAGAGCTCTACATCTGGTGGCCAGACTACTGACGAGGCCACTGGACCAGGGTCCTGCGGAGCAATTTACTAATTTCTTATTACTGTGCTGCTTATCTTTAGAGACACGGGCAACACCGACTGTAGTCTAGTTAAGTACGCACCAGAATGTGACAATGACAAAGATTGCGAAGACATGAGGAAATGCTGCTACTCGGAGTGCAGAAACCAATGCCTGCCTCCTACAGAGAGCAAATAGAAGACATGGAAGCCATAAATTAAGTGACCGATCCCTGTGTGTGAGGTTTATATAACCAGGGGGACGGTGACTAAGGGAAACACAGAGGTCAGGATTAAAAATGTTAAAACTAAACATGAAATTTACCATAATTAACAGCTGCACCCTGAAACACCAAGATATACAGACGATGAATATTGGAGCTTAGACATGGATTACTGCTATTCTACATGTCAGACTGTTAATGGATTTGGAGAGTCTTTCAACGTCACTGAAATGTCCTCCCGGCAGAGGCTGGCGCACCTCTCTATGGGGTGTAGTAAATGATGGAGAGTTTGTCAGATTTGGCCACTCTTCATCTCAACCACAATTCCAACATGTAATGTAGCCGGAGTGATCCATGAACATTGCAAAACTTTTCCATATGTGGGAAACTGATGAGTTTGGGTGGTAGACGCCATGTTCTTCTCATGGTCTTCTGGTCACTGGAGAATCTCTCACCTTTCTCCTTCTCTCTGTAGTGTTTCTCCGACATGAGGATTATCCATGAGTCTTCGCCTCCATCATATGTGAACAACCTCCCCCTACACCACAGTGCATCAGTAACAGGGATTGTGGCTTTGGAGGGAAGTGCTGCAATGGAGCCTGCGGTCGCACCTGTACCTGGGGGTTCAGGCATCGTCCCCCGTGGAACTAGATTGTAGCAATAAATGAAATGTAAATTAATTTTCATTAAAAATAAATCTGTGATCTGTGAAATGTCAGATGACAATCAATAAATCTGATATATTGATCCTGAAAAGGTTATGGAGGGGAGGTGTCCCGGTGTAACACATCATCAATGACCTCCAGCTGCATGCAGTTATTATGTATTGCTGAACTACTCAAACCCCTAAATATGACTGTTATATACTCTCTGTTATAGGTACAAAAGAACACATACACAAGAATGTACCAGATCCCATTCTCCTGACCTCAAAATATATTACGGTTAAAAGATATATATATATATATATATATATATATATATATACATACAGTACAGGCCAAAAGTTTGGACACACCTTCTCATTCAAAGAGTTTTCTGTATTTTCATGACTATGAACATTGTAGATTCACACTGAAGGCATCAAAACTATGAATTATCACATGTGGAATTATAGACTGAACAAAAAAGTGTGAAACATCTGACAATATGTCTTATATTCTAGGTTCTTCCTTTTGCTGTGATTACTGCTTTGCACACTCTTGGCATTCTCTTGATGAGCTTCAAGAGGTAGTCACCGGAAATGGTCTTCACTTCACAGGCGCCCTGTTAGGTTTAATAAGTGGGATTTCTTGCCTTATAAATGGGGTTGGGACCATTAGTTGTGTTGTGCAGAAGTCTGGTGGATACACAGCTGATCGTCCTACTGAATAGACTGTTAGAATTTGTATTATGGCAAGAAAAAAGCAGCTAAGAAAAATGAGCGGCCATCATTACTGTAAGAAATGAAGGTCAGTCAGTCCGAAACATTGGGAAAACTTTGAAAGTGTCCCCAAGTGCAAAAACCATCAAGTGCTACAAAGAAACTGGCTCACATGAGGACCGCCCCAGGAAAGGAAGACCAGAGTCACCTCTGCTGCAGAGGATAAGTTCATCCGAGTCACCAGCCTCAGAAATCGCAGGTTAACAGCAGCGCAGATTAGAGACCAGGTCAATGCCACACAGAGTTCAGGCAGCAGACACATCTCTACAACAACTGTTAAGAGGAGACTTTGTGCAGCAGGACTTCATGGTAAAATAGCTGCTAGGAAACCACTGCTAAGGACAGGCAACAAGCAGAAGAGACTTGTCTGGGATAAAGAACACAAGGAATGGACATTAGACCAGTGGAAATCTGTGCTTTGGTCTGATGAGTCCAAATGTGAGATCTTTGGTTCCAACCACCGTGTCTTTGTGCGACGCAGAAAAGGTGAACGGATGAACTCTACATGCCTGGTTCCCACCGTGAAGCATGGAGGAGGAGGTGTGATGGTGTGGGGGTGTGGAGGAGGAGGTGTGATGGTGTGGGGGTGCTTTACTGCTTTGAAGCTCATCCAGAGAATACTAAGAGTGTGCAAAGCAGTAATCACAGCAAAAGGCGGCTACTGTGAAGAACCTAGAATATAAGACATATATTCAGATGTTTCACACTTTTGTGTTCAGTATATAATTCCACATGTGATAATTCATAGTTTTGATGACTTCAGTGTGAATCTACAATGTTCATAGTCATGAAAATAAGGAAAACTCTGAATAAGAAGGTGTGTCCAAACTTTTGGTCTGTACTGTGGATATATATATATATATATATATATATATATATATATATATATATGTGACATTTTTTAGCCCTCATAGGATGTTTACAGTCTATAAACAAAGAACTTTATATATGTATACGATATAAATATATATATACTAGATGGCAGCCCGATTCTAAAGAATCGGGTAGTCTAGAATCCATATATAGTTTATTTAGTAATAGTTAGAGGAGTGCGGTGAAATTAATTGTGTGTATAGAGGTGGCTCAGTGGTTAGCACTGCGCGGTGGCTCAGTGGGTAGCACTGCGCGGTGGCTCAGTGGTTAGCACAGCGCGGTGGCTCAGTGGTTAGCACAGCGCGGTGGCTCAGTGGTTAGTACTGCGTGCGGTGGCTCAGTGGTTAGCAGTGAGTGCGCTGGCGCAGTGGTTAGCAGTGAGTGCGGTGGCGCAGTGGTTAGCAGTGAGTGCGGTGGCGCAGTGGTTAGCAGTGAGTGCGGTGGCGCAGTGGTTAGCAGTGAGTGGGGTGGCTCAGTGGTTAGCAGTGAGTGGGGTGGCTCAGTGGTTAGCAGTGAGTGCAGTGGCTCAGTGGTTAGCAGTGAGTGCAGTGGCTCAGTGGTTAGCAGTGAGTGCAGTGGCTCAGTGGTTAGCAGTGAGTGCAGTGGCTCAGTGGTTAGCAGTGAGTGGGGTGGCTCAGTGGTTAGCAGTGAGTGCGGTGGCTCAGTGGTTAGCAGTGAGTGCAGTGGCTCAGTGGTTAGCAGTGAGTGCGGTGGCGCAGTGGTTAGCAGTGAGTGCGGTGGCGCAGTGGTTAGCAGTGAGTGCGGTGGCGCAGTGGTTAGCAGTGAGTGCAGTGGCTCAGTGGTTAGCAGTGAGTGCGGTGGCGCAGTGGTTAGCAGTGAGTGCGGTGGCGCAGTGGTTAGCAGTGAGTGCGGTGGCGCAGTGGTTAGCAGTGAGTGGGGTGGCTCAGTGGTTAGCAGTGAGTGCGGTGGCTCAGTGGTTAGCAGTGAGTGCAGTGGCTCAGTGGTTAGCAGTGAGTGCAGTGGCTCAGTGGTTAGCAGTGAGTGCAGTGGCTCAGTGGTTAGCAGTGAGTGCAGTGGCTCAGTGGTTAGCAGTGAGTGCAGTGGCTCAGTGGTTAGCAGTGAGTGGGGTGGCTCAGTGGTTAGCAGTGAGTGCGGTGAGATTGGTCAGCGCAGCGGCGTGGGCAGAGTGGTCAGCGCAGCGCCGTGGGCAGAGTGGTCAGCGCAGCGCCGTGGGCAGAGTGGTCAGTGCAGCGCCGTGGGCAGAGTGGTCAGCGCAGCGCCGTGGGCAGAGTGGTAAGCACACACGTACACTCTGCTATACTTACCACCGACCCTGCGTCTTCCCCGCCGCCTGGATCCTGAGTCGACATGTCGCCGGCCCCGGACGACTGGATCCAATATGTTGTGCGGGTAGTTTAGCGAGACATCTTGGACGCTATATTGGATCCAGTAGTTTGGGGGCAGCGACATGTCGACTGAGGATCCAGGCAGCGGACGCAGGGCCGGTGGTAAGTATAGCGGAGTGTGTGTGTGTGTGTATGTGTATGTACAAAGTTGAGGGAAGTGTGGAGCAAAGTGACGGAAGTGCGTACATACACACTACACACACATACTGTACATGCATATGGAAGGGTGAGGAGAGCGGAGGCTGGAGGGGTGAGGAGAGCGGAGGCTGGAGGGCAGAGGACAGGGAGAGGAGAGCGGAGGCTGGAGGGCAGAGGAGGGCGGAGCTGGAGGCTGGAGGGCAGAGGACAGGGAGAGGAGAGCGGAGGCTGGAGGGCAGAGGAGGGCGGAGGCTGGAGGGCAGAGTACAGGGAGAGTAGAGCGGAGGCTGGAGGGCAGAGGACAGGGAGAAGCGAGTGGAGGCTGGAGGGCGGAGGAGAGGGAGAGGAGAGCGGAGGCTGTAGGGCAGAGGAGAGCAGAGGCTGGAGGGCAGAGGACAGGGAGAGGAGAGCGGAGGCTGGAGGGCAGAGAGAGCGGAGGCTGGAGGGTGGAGGCTGGAGGGCAGAGAACAGGGAGAGGAGAGTGGAGGCTGGAGGGCAGAGGAGAGCTGAGGCTGGAGGCTGGAGGGCAGAGGAGGGCGGAAGCTGGAGGGCGGAGGCTGGAGGGCAAAGGACAGGGAGAGGAGAGCGGAGGCTGGAGGGCAGAGGACAGGGAGAGGAGAGCGGAGGCTGGAGGGCAGAGGACAGGAAGAGGAGATCGGAGGCTGGAGGGCAGAGGACAGGGAGAGGAGAGTGGAGGCTGGAGGGCAGAGGAGAGCAGAGGCTGGAGGGCAGAGGACAGGGAGAGGAGAGCGGAGGCTGGAGGGCAGAGGAGGTCGGAGGCTGGAGGGCAAAGGACAGGGAGAGGAGAGCGGAGGCTGGAGGGCACAGAACAGGGAGAGGAGAGCGGAGGCTGGAGGTCAGAGGACAGGGAGAGGAGAGCGGAGGCTGGAGGGCAGAAGACAGAGAGAGGAGAGCGGAGGCTGGAGGGCAGAGGACAGGGGAGGAGAGCGAAGGCTGGAAGGCAGAGGACAGGGAGAGGGGAGCGGAGGCTGGAGGGTGGAGGCTGGAGGACAGGGAGAGGAGAGCGGAGGCTGGAGGGCAGAGGACAGGGAGAGGAGAGTGGAGGCTGGAGGGCAGAGGACAGGGAGAGGAGAGCGGAGGCTGGAGGCCAGAGGAGGGCGGAGGCTGGAGGGCAGAGGACAGGGAGAGTAGAGCGGAGGCTGGAGGGCAGAGGACCGGGAGAAGTGAGTGGAGGCAGGAGGGCAGAGGACTGGGAGAGGAGAGCGGAGGCAGGAGGGCAGAGGACTGGGAGAGGAGAGCGGAGGCAGGAGGGCAGAGGACTGGAAGAGGAGGCTGGAGGGCAGAGGGCAGGGCAGAGGAGGCTGGAGGGCAGAGGCCAGGGCAGAGGAGGCTGGAGGGCAGAGGCCAGGGCAGAGGGGAGGGCAGAGGAGGCTGGAGGGCAGAGGCCAGGGCAGAGGAGGCTGGAGGGCAGAGGCCAGGGCAGAGGCCAGGGCAGAGGAGGCTGGAGGGCAGAGGCCAGGGCAGAGGAGGCTGGAGGGCAGAGGCCAAGGCAGAGGAGGCTGGAGGGCAGAGGCCAGGGCAGAGGAGGCTGGAGGGCAGAGGCCAGGGCAGAGGAGGCTGGAGGGCAGAAGGCAGGGCAGAGGCCAGGGCAGAGGAGGCTGGAGCGCACTGGAGGCTGGAGGGCAGAGGCCAGGGCAGAGGCCAGGGCAGAGGGCAGGGCAGAGGGCAGAGGCCAGGGCAGAGGAGGCTGAAGGGCACAGGAGGCTGGAGGGCAGAGGAGGCTGGAGGGCAGAGGCCAGGGCAGAGGCCAGGGCAGAGGAGGCTGGAGGGCAGAGGCCATGGCAGAGGAGGCTGGAGGGCAGAGGCCAGGGCAGTGGAGGCTGGAGGGCAGAGGCCAGGGCAGAGGAGGCTGGAGGGCAGAGGCCAGGGCAGAGGAGACTGGAGGGCAGAGGCCAGGGCAGAGGAGGCTGGAGGGCAGAGGCTAGGGCAGAGGAGGCTGGAGGGCAGAGGCCAGGGCAGAGGAGGCTGGAGGGCAGAGGCCTGGGCAGAGGAGGCTGGAGGGCAGAGGCCAGGGCAGAGGAGGCTGGAGGGCAGAGGCCAGGGCAGAGGAGGCTGAAGGGCAGAGGCCAGGGCAGAGGAGGCTGGAGGGCAGAGGCCAGGGCAGAGGAGGCTGGAGGGCAGAGGCCAGGGCAGAGGAGGCTGGAGGGCAGAGGCCAGGGCAGAGGAGGCTGGAGGGCAGAGGCCAGAGCAGAGGAGGCTGGAGGGCAGAGGCCAGGGCAGAGGAGGCTGGAGGGCAGAGGCCAGAGCAGAGGAGGCTGGAGGGCAGAGGCCAGGGCAGAGGAGGCTGGAGGGCAGAGGAGGCTGGAGGGCAGAGGCCAGGGCAGAGGAGGCTGGAGGGCAGAGGCCAGGGCAAGAGAGGCTGGAGGGCAGAGGCTAGGGCAGAGGAGGCTGGAGGGCAAAGGCTAGGGCAGTGGAGGCTGGAGGGCAGATGCCAGGGCAGAGGAGGCTGGAGGGCAGAGGCCAGGGCAGAGGAGGCTGGAGGGCAGAGGCTAGGGCAGAGGAGACTGGAGGGCAGAGGCCAGGGCAGAGGAGGCTGGAGGGCAGAGGCTGCTGGAGCCGGCAGGGCAGACTCACCGCGGGCCGGCCATCAGGTGTACTACTGTAGCAGGAGAGGAGGGGGGGCCAGAGCTGCAGGAGAGGAAGTCCCGCCCTCCCTCCTCTCCAGGCACACGGCAGGAAGCACGGGTATCCCCAGGGCTTGTGTGGCCCCCCGAGGTGGCGGGCAATGGGCCCCCCCTGCCCCCCGGTATGTAGCTACTGGCTGGAGGGCAGAGGGTGGAGGGGAGTGGCTAGAGGGCACACGGAACTTCCGAGGTCGGAACGTTCCTGTGCCGCTGCCTGTAGCAGGGGGGCCCTGCACTGGATGACGTCAGCAGCCCCTGGGTGAAGTCCGTCACGGAAGTGGCCTTCGCCTTTTCAGGAAGTGGCCTTGGGGTTTTATATATAAGATATACATATATATTGTGACGTTGTAGCAATCACGGACCGGGTCGGGGTACCCTCACTTGGCAGCAATATTCAGCATTCGGTATGAACAGTCACTATATAATAGGGGCACTCACTCACTTGCTGCAGGATACAGGTACATAGGCACAGGTTTCACATAAAGAGTCCCTTCAGGTTTATTACGTCTCTTAAACCGTACTCCAGATATTCCTTGGCTTTACAGGCAATGGAAAGCATCACAAGGTTACAGTCTATGAACATCACAGGTTCAGATACACTTCTGCCGCTGTATCCCAGCCTGCACTCGGGCCTGTTGTCAGTCCTCACATGGCCTCTGAGACACTGCTCCTTCACACTGGATGTCTGACTTCTGCCCAGCAGCCTGCAGGCTCTGCATGTCTCTATCACTGTCAGTCTCTCACATGTCACAGACTCCATTAACCATCCTGAGACACACCCACATCTCCAGCAAGTTGCAAGCTTAACTCCTGCCATGCTCTTTAAGCAGACTGTGGCTTTCATGGCAAAACATTCATAAGACTTCTGCCTGTGCAACACACACCGGACATGCACAATGCCGCCCCTCACTACATCACACTATATATGTGTATACATATATATGTGTGTGTGTATAAATATATATATTTATCTCACTCTATCGCACTCTCTCTCTATACCGTGTGTTGTGAAAGTATTTGACCCCTTGAACTTTTCAACCTTTTGCCACATTTCAAGATATAAATTCTCATTTTTTTGTGAACATTCAACAAGTGGGACACAATCGTGAAGTGGAACCAAATTTATTGGATATTTTAAACTTTTTTTAGCAACTAAAAAACTGAAAAGTGGGGCGTGCAATATTATTTGTCTCCTTTAAGGTACCGTCACACGCGGCAATATTGCTTGCAATTTGCTGGTTGCAGTGAAATCATGGACACATTGTTCTATGTTGTTGCCGTGTACATGTGGCGCCCCGGCAACTAGGGTGGCCACATAGGGAACTGCAGCCAGGCCGAAGGTAGGCACCCTCACAGCACACACACCCACAGGAGCATAGCACCCAACCGAGAGCCCGGGACTCTGAGCGGACAAGGGGTGGTGGGGTTTAGAGGAAAGTGGGTGGGAAGGAAGGAAAGTCAGGTGACAGATAGTACAAATAGAGGAAAAGAAAAGGAAGGAGTTAGTAGGCCAGAGTGAGCCGAGAGGTAAAGACCAGCAGAAAGTGACACATCCCGGAGAGATTGGGCTCCCTGGAGACGCAGAATCCACAGAGTCACAGAAAACATGGAGACAAAGCTCGTCCATAGCCGGCATCCCAGGGGAGTGTGAGGACAGAGACCGGACCGGTATCACCGGGTCCGAGGAACACGGCAGCACCCACCAACTACAGGCGGGATGGATTCCCTTGAAGTAACTGGAAGTCACATGGGTTAGAAGGAGCCTGGTAAGGCTTGGGAAATAGGGTTACTGCAGGCTAGGCAAACACCAGAGTGTCGGCTCTGACTGGGACTGAAGTCATACACCAGATACCCAGACAAACCGACGGGGAACTTTAATTCCAAGTTGGAGTTCCTACCACCAGGTTGGAGGCACAGCAGCAACCACAAGGACCCGGCTTACTGCCCACATACACACAGGGGGAAGCTACATACAAGGGGCCGAGCTGCCACCATACAATCCACAGAGAGGACAGAGAAAGTGAGAACAAGCTTGAAAGGACATATAGAAGGAGTGAGGGGTCTCAGAGCGACAGCCTGGCTGCAGAGGGTTACCGGAGTTAACTGTGTAAAGCTGTAAAGAACTGAACTGTACCGTGAACTGTGTGACTTGGAAGAACTTGAGAGTAAACCCGGTGATCCCTTCCTCAGTGTCCGTGTCTGATTCCAGGTATACAGAACTGTGCATTCCATACCTTTTACCCTGCCAGGAGCAGCCCAACCCACGGCGGGCTCATCCATCCAGCTGCAGCCCATCCATCCCTCCATCCTCCTGGCAGAGCTGCGCTGTAGTGGTGGTCCCATTACTGACCACAACCCATGGGTGGCGTCACGACAAACTATCCCTGTAAATACCCCTTTTACTTGTCAGAACCCGGAACACGGTCTGGACCAGGACCGCCGTGATATCCCCAGCAGTACCCCGATCCAGAACCGAGTACCCCGTCCCATTGAGCTCCACATACAAATGTAACAATGTGTCCATGATCTCACTGCAACCAGCAAATTGCAAGCAATATTGCCGCGTATGACGATACCTTTAATTTCAGTGCAGCAAACTCACTCCAGTAGTTCAGTGAGGATCTCTGACTGATCCAATGTTGTCTTAAATGACTGGTAATGATCAATAGGATCCACCTGTGTGTAATCAAGTCTCCGTATAAATGCACCTGCTCTGTGATAGTCTAAGGGTTCTGTTTCAAGTGCAGAGTGCATCATGAAGACCAAGGAACACATCAGGCAGGTCTGAGATACTGTTGTGGGAAGTTTAAAGCTGGAGTTGGATACTAAAAGATTTCCCAAGTTTTAAACATCTCAAGGAGCGCTGTGCAAGCGATCATATTGAAATGGAAGGAGGATCAGACCACTGCAAATCTACCAAGACCAGGCCGTCCCTCTAAACTTTCATCTGGGACAAGGAGAAGACTGATCAGAGATGCAGCCAAAAGGCCCATAATCACTCTGGATGAACTGCAGAGATCTACAGCTGAGGTGGGAGAGTCTGTCCATAGGATAACAATCAGTCATACACTGCACAAATCTGGCCTTTATGGAAGAGTGGCAAGAAGAAGCCATTTCTCAAAGATATCCATAAAAAGTCTGGTGTGAAGTTTACCACAAGCAGCCTGGGAGACCCCAAACATGTGGAATAAGGGGCTCTGCTCAGAGGAAACCAAAATCATACTATGGCCACAATGCAAAACGATATGTTTGGTGTAAAAGCATCAAAGCTCATCACCCTGAAAACACCATCCCCACTGTCACACATGGTGGAGGCCTCAAAACACCATCCCCACACATGGTGGAGGCCTCAAAACACCATCCCCACTGTCACACATGGTGGAGGCCTCAAAACACCATCCCCACTGTCACACATGGTGGAGGCCTCAAAACACCATCCCCACTGTCACACATGGTGGAGGCCTCAAAACTCCATCCCCACTGTCACACATAGTGGTGGCCTGAAAACACCATCCCCACTGTCACACATGGTGGTGGCCTCAAAACACCATCCCCACTGTCACACATGGTGGTGGCCTCAAAACACCATCCCCACTGTCACACATGGTGGTGGCAGCATCATGGTTTGGGCCTGCTTTTCTTCAGCAGGGACAGGGAAGATGGTTCAAATTGATGGGAAAATAGATGGAGCCAAATACAGGAGCATTCTGGAAGAAAACCTGCTGGAGTCTGCAAAAGACCTGAGACTGGGACGGAGATTTATCTTCTAACAAGGCAATGATCCCAAACATAAAGCAAAATCTACAATGGAAAGGATCAAAAATCACCGTATCCAGGTGTTAGAATGACCAAGTCACATCCAGACCTGAATCCAATGGAGAATCTGTGGAAAGAGCTGAAAACTGCTGATCACAAACGCCTCAATCCAACCTCACTGAGCTCCAGCTGTTCTGCAAGGAAGAATGAGACAAACCCCAAGAGACTGCAGCTGTAATCACAGCACAAGGGGGCGCTACAGAGGATTAACTCAAGGGGACGAATAATATTGCCCCCCTACTGCTCAGTTTTTTTATTTGTTTAAATTATCCAATAAATTTGGTTCCACTTCACGATTGTGTCCCACTTGTTGTTGATTCTTAATAGGGATGAGCGAGTATGCTTGTCACTACTCGGTACTCGCACGAATATCTCGGCACTCGGGGTACTTGGCGAGTATTCTCGCGATACTCTTGCTATGCTCGGGGTCCACCTCCCTGCATGTTGGCACTCTTTTCAGAGCCAGCCCGCATGCAGGGATTGGCTGACAGACACTGTAATGCCACAGCCATGTTGGTTGTGGCATTACAGTGATTGGCTGGCCGCACAGCATCTTTATAAGACCTGACCGCGCTGTGCTCGTCACTCTGCGCCATTAGACAGTCAGTGTAGGGAGAGCTGCTGCTGATTGAGGGACAGATTTGTGGCCTTTCAGCTAGTGTAGGTGCAGGGCTGACCATCTAATTACCACAACAGTCCTTCTGAGGACTAATAGAGCTGTATACAGGCAGGCAGGGAGGCAGGGTATATAGCAAACTTTGTTGTGCCAGTATACCAGCCTGCATCTCCATCTGGCAAAAATATAGGGACACATCTTGGACTCACATATTAAGCAACTCTACATGCATTAGAAACCTGAGAACTGAGCTACATAGCTGTAACCCCAGTATAATGTAATATAAGAGAAACCACCAATTGCAAGTGCATAAATTCATTTATTTTACTAGTGGATCAGTAAAAATACTGGGGAACGTCACATAAAACCAAGGGTAATGACAAAAGGGGTTGAACCGGTCACAGACCGCCACAGATGGGTAAAGTTACAGGCAGTGAACAAAAGTTTGAGGCAAACAGCATGGTACAATATAAATACATATAAATACCCTAAAACCAGACAGTCTGCCTAGTACTAAGCCCACAACTCACCCATACTGTGGGGTTATGACACGTGTTCAGGGACAGACCCCTTACACGTGTTTCAAACAAGTCTTCTTCAGGGGATGAGGAAAGGGGAGTGAAGACCTGATTATATACATGGTGGCCACCTGTTCCCCATCAGTGCTCCATGTGCGTCCCTCCATCGCGTCACTGCATCACCGGGCCCATCGCTCCGTGCATTCCGGGGTCGGAGGTGTACTTCCGGTGACGTCACCCGCCGGAAGCACACGGAGCGGTGCCCGCGCGTGCGCGGTAACATCGTATAGCAGGGCGCATGCGCCGAGGACAACCGCGCCATATTGCTTATGGGCAGGAGTCCTGGCAAGCGCTCCCATAGAGCACAGATAGGGGAGAAAATTATCATTTACATAGGACCATATAATTCCCAGTACTGGGACCTAGCTAGGGTATAGGAAGAGAGGCAAGTATTGACAATGTTATTACAATCCATAAATATACAAAAGCATAATATTATACATAGATAAAGTAACATATATGGTTTCTTTGTTTGCCAAGGATCGCCATCTAATGTTAACTTCCATAACTTCCATAGCCAGGATATCTCAGATGGGAGCTTTGTGTCCTTATTCCTCACTAGATAACAATGGAGACCATGCATATAACCAGGAGCAGCGGTACTAGTGAAATTAAAAATAGAATAAAAACTCCCATTAGAAATGGCAACAGGGGAATATAATTATAGTTAAGTGGCATGTATGAAATCAAATGCGTGTGTGTCTGTGTGTGTGTGTGTGTGTGTCTCTTTGTGGTGTGTGTGTCCCTGTGGGGTAAGTGCATGTGCCCCTATAGGGTGTGTATGTGTGTGTGTGTGTGTCCCTGTGGGGGGGGTGTCTGTGTGGGGTGTGTGTGTCTCTGTGTTGTGTGTGTCCCTTTGTGGTGTGTGTGTGTCCCTGAGGGGTGAGTGCATGTGTCCCTATAGGGTGTGTATGTGTGTGTGTGTCCCTGTGGGAGGGTGTCTGTGTGGGGTGTGTGTGTCTCTGTGTTGTGTGTGTCCCTTTGTGGTGTGTGTTTGTGTGTCCCTGAGGGGTGAGTGCATGTGTCCCTATAGGGTGTGTATGTGTGTGTGTCCTTGTGGGGGGGTCTGTGTGGTGTGTGTGTCTCTTTGTGGTGTGTGTGTCCCTGTGGGGTAAGTGCATGTGCCCCTATAGGGTGTGTATGTGTGTGTGCCCCTGTGTGGGGGTCTGTGGTGTGTGTGTATCTGTGTTGTGTGTGTCTCTTTGTGGTGTGTGTGTGTGTCCCTGTGGGGTGAGTGCATGTGTCCCTATAGGGTGTGTATGTGTGTGTGTGTGTCCCTGTGGGGGGGTGTCTGTGTGGGGTGTGTGTGTCTGTGTTGTGTGTGTCCCTTTGTGGTGTGTGTGTGTCCCTGAGGGGTGAGTGCATGTGTCCCTATAGGGTGTGTATGTGTGTGTGTCCCTGTGGGGGGGGTCTGGTGTGGTGTGTGTGTGTGTGTATCTGTGGTGCGTGTGTCTCTTTGTGGTGTGCCTGTCCCTGTGGGGTGAGTGCATGTGTCCCTATAGGGTGGCTATGCGTGTGTGTCCCTGTGGGGGGGGGGTCTGTGTGGTGTGTGTGTGTCTCTTTGTGGTGTGTGTGTGTCCCTGTGTGGTGAGTGCATGTGTCGCTATAGAGTGTGTGTGTGTCCCCTTGGGGGTGTGTGTGTGTCTTTGTGGTGTGTGTTTGTTCGGGTGCGTGGTGAGTATCCAATGTTGGGGCTGCACCTTAGCGACTATACACTTGCTGTTACTCTTTGTGTGCGTGTGGTGTGTATACATGTCCCTGTGTGTGGTGAATATCTCATGTTGGGGCCCCACCTTAGTGACTATATGCTGGTATGTGCTGTTAGTCTTTGGCGCTATCATTAAGTCCCTCTCATTCACAACTGTCAACTAGTAACTGTCACTTTTTCCCCATTATGTAGATAGGGGCAAAATTGTTTGGTGAATTGGAATGCGCAGGGTTAAAATTTCACCTCACAACATAGCCTATGACGCTCCCGGGGTCCAGACGTGTGACTGTGCAAAATTTTGTCTCTATAGCTGACAGCTGTCGATTTTCCTCCCACACGTTTCCTTTCCCTTTTTTCCCATTATGTTGATAGGGGCAAAATAGTTTGGTGAACTGGAACGCGCAGGGTTAAAATTTCGCCTCACAACATAGCCTATGACGCTCCCGGGGTCCAGACATGTGACTCTGCAAAATTTTGCGGCTGTAGCTGCGACGGTGTAGATGCCAATCCCGGATATACATACACACATACACACATTCAGCTTTATATATTAGATGTCCAGCCCAGGCCCGGGGGTACTCGGATCACTCAGGCGCGGTCTCTGGGGAAGTCACAGGAAGTGATGCCTGAGGCCGTGGGCCTGGGAGATGCAGATAAAAGATGGAGATGGCAAGAACATAATAAAATGTCTGTCGTGACGAAACCTGTAGGGGTCCGGTGATGACACCGGTGCTGCTCGGGCCTTCGGGGTGATGGGCGGCAGCTAGGTGGAACCGCTCCCTACAGGACGAGCGGGGGTCCCCAGGTCTGTAAGTTGTAGTGAGGGTAATAGGGTAGCACAGTCAGTGTGGTGTAGATGGAAGGAGGGACACACACACATAAAGTCTTTTGTTACCTTTACTGGTGTTCTGTACGGGTACACTCAACCGGAGGTGAGGGAAACACTTCAGGATTTCTACAGCAAACAGGGTTGTAGGCCTCCTTGTGTCCGTTGTTCTGTCAGAGTCTGGCAGGCTTGGAACCCGACCAGACCGTTACTTCTCTATCTGTGTGACTCTCCACACCCGGGTTTGCTGCACTGAGGACATTCTAAGCGGATCCCTGTCAAGGCCTTGACTCCGGGCTCTTATTTGGTGGTGCTTTGGGTGTCCTGGAAGCTAAACCTCCTTGTAGAGCTGGATTCTCTGCAGGGCCTATTCTCTATGTCCCTGTAGTTGGGACCCAGTGACCGGAACTCTGATGGGGTGAGTCGGTGTGACTCCTCTGTCCCCTTCTTGTAAAACGCTTCTCTCCTCTGCCTGCGACCCCTACGCTCAGGGTCTACAACTGTCTCAGATGTCTCTTGTATGGTCCTAGCACAGCTCCAGTACCAGCTCAGCTCACTCAGCTCTTCACAGTTCTGTAGTGACTGCACACTCTGGTGTTTTCCCTCCAGACCCATATTTATAGGGGGAACTGGCTTAAGGCAACCAGTTGGGCTCCCCCTACAGGCCTGGGGTGAAAGGTGTTGTTTGGTTAGTGGGTTACTCGCTGTGTACCATCCTTCCATGTCCCAAGGGAGTCCGTGGTGACCTGGCACAGGGTGCCACATATATATAAGAGAAAAAAAACTCTAAAGGCGGCTTGGCCAGCGGACGAGAGCATCCACTGACCCCGTGTCTCCACAGTCACTACTTCTCGAAGTAAGCTGTGCCTGCGCTACACCAGCATGTCACAGACAACATCACCTGTTCCTTGAGAAACTGTGTGTGAATATCATCACTGACACCTGAATGAGCCCATATGGCCAGGGGGTTACATCTCTCTCACTGGCCATTGGGTTACTCTGGTGGCTGTAAGGCTGTAAGGCCAGGAGGGGAAGGGGCTACTCCCCAAGTCTTCAAATCCACAACACTTTTGAGACAAACCTCTGTATATACCTTTTCACCCACTGCTTCTGCCTCATCCACCTCCTCTAGGGCCTCCAGCTGTGCCCTCGACCTCTCCCTTAATGTTTCAGACAGAATCCCCCACCTCTGTACTGTGATGTCAGGGCTCACCGCCATCAGGCAATGTTTAACTTAAAATGTCATGGAGATCTGAGTCACACAACTGAAGAGTTGTGGACAGTTATGAAGGCCGAGTTTCAGCAATGGCTGTCTCTGCTATACTTGGAGCCAGGGAAGGCCATGTGTGATAACTGCGTGAACCTCTTGGTGGCCTTACACTGGGGCAAACTCGCACATGTCGGGCCCCTCGGGACGGGGGTACTCGGTACCGGACCGGATGGTGCCGGGGAAATCACGGGTGGCTTGGTCCGGACCGTGTCCCGGGCTCGGCAATAAAAAGGGATTATTTACAGGGGAAATGTCAGTCGTGACGCCACCCACTATATGCGGCCAGTAAGGGGGCCGCCGCTGCTGCAGAACCTCCGGGGATGATGTAGTGGCAGCATAGATGGTATAGTTCTCGTGGGTAGAACTGTATTCCCCGGGGCAGTGATGGTATAGTCTATAAGGGGTATAGATGGTGGAGACGGGTTAAAGGACATACACTCACGTTTGGTAGACACTGGTGCAATTCTCCTTCTTTCCCGATGCTGCAGAGCTGACAGGCCGGTAGCAGGGGGAAGCTCTCTGTGCTGAATGTAAGACAAAGGTCGCAATCAATACACAGACTCACAGTTTTGCTGTTTTCCAAAGCTTTACTGCTGATGTTATTGCAGATTATAGTCCACGGAGTCTGTAATGGGGCTGAGCTCTCTTCCCACCCTGTCCGGGGTCGTCAGCTTCCTTGTGCTGCACTGTGTGTGTCCTGGCTGCTGCTATTAGCTGAGCTGCTGGGACTTCTCACGTCTCTCTCTCTTGTGTTCTGCTGGTACCACTAGGCTAGGCAACTTGAGTCCTCTGTGCTGTGCTGACCCCTCCGTGTTGCTTTGCACTGGTACTAGGGGCATCTAGAAATCCCACTATTCCTGGATTCACTGTGCTGTGGGTGCCAGACACAGTATCGGATCCGGTGTCCGTTCTGTATGTTCTTCTGGGGCGAGTGAAGGTATCACTCCAGCTCCCAGACGTGTTCCTCAGTCTGTAGTTCTCCTGTTCCTTTGACCCTCACTAGGTCTGCACTAAGTTCTGCACTAACTCGTGCTCTTCACAGCCCTGCTCCGAGCTGAACTGAGCTCTCCCTCATAAGCTGGAGTATATAAGGAAGCAGGTTGTGCTCCCCCTCCTGGCCCAGAGGTGCTAGTGTTTGTCAGTGTGTAGTGGGGAAAGAACCCATGTGGTGTTATTGTGGCATATTAACCCATGGGGTGCCACACACACATGTCTGGCATAGCTCACAACCTCAACCTGGTTTTCCAGCAATTGTTATGCCACTATCCCGGCCTGGATGAGCTGCTGCACAAGACGCGATCACTGTATTCTCACTTCAGCTGTTTTTACCCTGCAGATCATCTACTAGAATCGCTGCAGAGGTCTTTCAGACAAATGGTTACCCACTTGATATGTAATGTGCCGATATGGTGGAATGCCACTATGCACATATTTCAGAGTGGGCAAATATCTAAGACCTCTGAACTCTTCTGCAAAGTTTTAAAATAGCTACTAAGATGTTTAGCGCTATCAATGTCATCATCAGCATCACTATGGCGGTTATCCACATGCTGGAGCAAACTTTGAAAAGTCTGCGGGATGAGGTGGTGCTACCACAGGAAGAGGAGGAGACAGAAGAGGAGGAGGATGCGGAGGGGATACCAATATCTCAAAGGTCTGTACTCTCGTCACACAGCCGGGTGGCATGTCAGGCGGGAGTAGAGAGACAGCAGGGAGCTCATGATACCAAATTGGTGGTGAAGGTGTGGAAGCTGAGGAACAAATGGAGGAGGATGAGGATGAAGAGGTGATGAGCATAGAACAGTCAGGAGATGAGGAAGAAATGATTCCCCTTTCTTTTGTCTGAGGCTGGCGCCAGAGGAAGGAGGAGGGAATCTCGATTTTTTTTATGCCGCCACCAATACAACAATAACTTGGGCCTCATGGATGCATCAGACACATAAACGCATTTTTGCTGCACTATCTGCAACATAATGCCTGTATAATTAGGATTCGCATTGAGTTGGCACACTGTTGGATCTACAGAACAAGAGTAAAGTTAGCCAGATGCTTCCCACCTTGGAAAGGGACACGCACATGCTGCAGCACCAAGAAAAGCTGGTAGGCAAGACTTGTTCTAACCAGCACAGCAGTGAGCGACAAAGTACAAATCGCAGATGACACTTCCAACCCGGGGGACATGGAGTCATCAGCGTAGAAACATTAGCAGCAGCAATATAACGGTCAGAAGCAATTTCTAGGAGTCCTTTGACCAATTTTTTAAACCATCCTGTCCATTGGCAGAACTGAGTCTGACACATGGTGAATGACTGGAGAGGATGGCACACGACTATCTAGAGCTCAATATCAATACCATCAGGGGGTTTTGGAACCTTTTGCATTTTGGGCTTCAAAAATGAAGTAGTGGCCTGAGCTCACCACTCACGCCTTGGAGATTTTGTCATGGAGCCAGAGTTCACTCAGAACGTGTCTTCAGCGCTGCTCCTGGTTAATAAGTGCATTCAGCTGTCCACTGAGAGTGAGAGTGTAGATCACCTAACCTTCATCAAGATGAACAAGTCATCGATCTCCAAGGAACGTTCTACCCTTGTGGCAGAGGAGGCCATGTTGTACTTTTCAGTGTGCTGCATGGATCTCGCCTTTCTCCAATTTTTATTCTGGGTCAATCGATGCCATTTTGGTTATATCTTGCCCTAATTTTTGGAAATTTGGAGACTCTTCTTAGGGTATATTTATTGTGTGTTTTGTTAATTTAGCAGGGTTCTCTGAGCACCTTGTCTATACTTGAAGCTTGAAACACTGGTCCAGACCTTGTCCCATGCATTCATTATGCACAATGATGCAAATGTTAACTCTGGGGGATAGATAACACTTTTCCTGGTGTCTGTCCCCAATATGAGCAGTTTTGTCAGCTTTTGGGCCCCTTTTAAGGTATTTTTAGGCAGTTTCTTTGACTTGAATGGGGTTCGGATGTTCGGCAAACTGTTCGTCAAACAATTCGGCCAACATTGCCCATTCGGCGAACCAAACAGAATTCAAACTTCTAAATGTTCGCTAATCTCTATTCTCTCAATCTTATTTTTCTGAGGCTTCACCAGATGGACAAAGATGGTGTCTAGGCTTCATCATCAGTGGTCCAGTGCTGGGTCTCAACAAGATCTGATGCTCCATTCAAACCCTCTTGTTTGCTAAGGCTGAATGTTATACACCAGAGGTTGTGGAACCGGATGTTATTAACTGTGCGTGATGGGGCCACATTTGTACTGGGGGTGATGGGGCCACATTTGTACTGGGGGTGATGGGCCACATTTGTACTGGGGGTGATGGTGCCACATTTGTACTGGGGGTGATGGGGCCACATTTGTACTGCGGGTGATGGGGTAATATGTAATACACTAGGGGCAGTAGGACTGAATGAGGATCCTGAATTCTATGATTCAGACATACAGTCCCAGACGTCTTGTGTGTATATGTATGTACCCCTACATTTGATTTTTAATATCTCGACATCCCTCTGTACGGACCCTCCTCAGAGGAACATTCGGCTTTCAGCCCTTCGCTCTGTATCGCCTCCACCACTGACTGGAGCTTCTTGATCACTTGATCTTCCCAATCTACCAGACCTGGAGAATTATGTGAGAATTAACAATTGTTCACAATGGAATGTTGGACGGATGTCACCTGTTATCTTGGGTCTATAGACTCCTCCAAATGGCTTCTACCTCACAATGTAAAGAAGGCCATAATATCATTCCCGGTATGTGTGGTCTACAGACATCTCCAATGAGAAGATCCCAACATAACTCAGGATCTATATACACAGACTGACCAGTGGCACTAAACCCGCGCCGATCGGGCAATATTTACTGACAGGTGGTCACTTAATAGAGGTTTACACAAGCAGCCACTGACCGGTCTGTAATACATCTATAATAAGTCTCTCAGTGCACATTCGCTGCCTTTGACCGGACGATGCAATGATGAGAACTATGATGTTTTGCATTGTGCAGAAGATCCTGGCTCCTGATGAAGAAGCCTATTATTCTCATTTATTGGGTAATTCTCAGCCTGTTTACAGCAATGTATTCAGTATTGGATAAGAATGAGCTATTAATGTTTTCTTAACCTTTGGAGAACATTGTAGGACAGTTGTTCAATAGTTCATTGTCCCTGAGCAGGTTCTTCCAGGTTCTTCCATGTTCTTCCATGTTCCTCCTTCCTTGTATAATTCCTATATAACCAGACACCTAGGGATCATCTCCTCAGTGTCTCCACCAGTCGCCATGTCTCCAGTGACCGGCCTCGTTTTCCTGCTCGTCTCCGGCTTCGTGACCTCTTTTGTAGCATCTGCAGGTAAGGTCTTGGCTAAACCTGGTGAGTAACCAACATGCATGTAACTCCTTCATAGAGGATCTGATCCCTGACACCAGACTTCTCTACGGAGATGAGGACATTGAAACTAAGGGATTATTTTGTTCCAGGTTTCCATTATACTTCAAATGTTTCTTCTCCTTAGATACATATAACGTTCTCATGGCATTAAGCTGATCTGCTGCTGGGACTAATGGTGGAGAAAATGATCAGAAATTGTTCAATTTCCCTGCAGAAGAAAATAATTATTACAGAAAAGCCGTTTCATGGCAATAGGGCTTCCCACGATGTCCTTCATTACCGATTCATGCTGTGGCCAAGAGCTGAGGATCCCGAGACCCTAAAGGAGAACGTCAGCTCCTGTCCTCTGTGCAAAATACTATTCCAACACCACCGACCCTATAGTAAAAGAGACGACTGTGATTATGATTAAACCTACTTTCTGTACCGTCCTGTCATATACTTCTACATTGTAATAAGATCACTCTTAAGTCTTTGTTTTCCAGCTGAGTAGCCCCCACTCTGATCACCCGTCTTCTGCAGATCCCCCATTCCCTTAATAACCTTAGTTGCTTTTCTCTGCACCCGCTCTAGTTCAGCTAGGTCTTTCTTAGGCTAGGGTCAGATTAGCGTTTTTTTTTTTGCATCCAGATCCGGTTTTGAGCATTAAAAATCCGGATCCACAGCCCATAGGCGCAAATTATAAAACCACACTCATAATGTGCAATCCGGTTGCCGGATTCTTTGTTCATTCCTGCTGCTGCGGGGATGAACAAAGGGTTAATGTTAATATTATATGTGGGCACCATGTCTCTAGAGAGTGTCCACCCTCCCTAGAGACATGTTGTCCATATAGGGCGGCATATGAAGGATTAAATGGCTTTATGACAGTATCGCCGCTATTGTCGGCTTTTACTATTTTATGAATGAAAGCTGGCGGCTCCTCGCTGTGGAGGAGATACTGTACGTAATGTGCGTACTGTATCTGCCGCTATCCAGGGTCCTGAAAGCTTTAACATTCGTTGTATGGGCAGCGCTCCGCCATAGAACTAATGTTAAAGCTTTCAGGACCCTGGATAGCGGCAGATACAGTACGCACATTACGTACTGTATCTCCTCCACAGCGAGGAGCCGCCACATTCATTCATAAAATAGTAAAAGCCGACAATAGCAGGCAACACTGGAATAAACCTAATTAACCCTTCATATGCCGCCCTATATGGACAACATGTCTCTAGGGAGGGTGGACACTCCCAGGAGACATGGTGCCCACATATAATATTAACATTAACCCTTTGTTCATCCCCGCAGCAGCAGGATGAACAAAGAATCCGGCAACTGGATTGCACATTATGAGCAATCCGGTTACCGGATCTGGGTTTAGGGACACATTTTCAATACAAAATGTGTCTGAAGGTTCATGTGATTACCGCATCCGGATGTGGATCGGTAATCGCAATGTGCCTTCTAAATGTAACCCTAGCTTTATACACTGGAGCCAAAATTGTTCCCAATATTGTAAGTGTGGGTCACACCAGTGACTTTTGTAGAGGGAAACTATGTTCTCCGTCATAGGCATCTATGCCTCTTTTAATATCCATTACTTTATTAGCCTTGTTCACACTCTGATTATAAGTTTTGCTCCTCCTACACTCGTTTTGTCCTTCAGTTTTCATTGTATTATTCTACTTTTATTCCCTCTCCAATGGACTTAATTTCACTTTTCTCCTCCCGCTTGATGCATCCATGTCCTCTACAGCAGACATCCTATAACCATGCTTTTGATCTTGAATTATTCTCTTATCTCTATTCTCTTGAATTTCCATTAGTCTCAGCACTCCCATTGTATTACATTAGTTCTCCCTCTTGTATTATTCCTTATTCCACCCTCTGGTATATTCCCTTTTTCCTCTCTTTGTATTATTTTCTTGTCCCTCCCTCTTGTATTATCCCTTGTCTCCTCCCTCTTGTATTATCCCTTGTCTCCTCCCTCTTGTATTATTCCCTTGTCTCCTCTCTTGTATTATTTCCTTGTCTCCTCCTCTTGTATTATTCCTTGTCTCCTCCCTCTTGTATTATTCCCTTGTCTCTCCCTCTTGTATTATTCCCTTGTCTCCTCCCTCTGTATTATTCCTTGTCTCCTCCCTCTTGTATTATTCCCTTTCTCCTCCCTCTTGTATTATTCCCTTGTCTCCTCCTCTTGTATTATTCCTTGTCTCCTCCCTCTTGTATTATTCCCTTTTCTCCTCCCTCTTGTAATTATTCCCTTTTCTCCTCCCTCTTGTATTGTTCTTTTCTTCTCTCTCTTGTATTATTTCCTTGTCTTCTCCTCTTGTATTATTCCCTTGTCTCCTCCTCTTGTATATCCTGTCTCCTCCTCTTGATATTCCTTGTCTCCTCCTCTTGTATATTCCTATTCCTCCCTCTTGTATTATTCCTTGTCTCCTCCCTCTGTATTATCCTTCTCCTCCTCTTGTATTATTCCTTGTCTCCTCCCTCTTGTATTATTCCCTTTTCTCCTCCTCTTGTATTATTCCCTTGTCTCCCTCTTGTATTATTCCCTGTCTCCTCCCTCTTGTATTATTCCCTTTTCCTCCCTCTTGTATTATTCCCTTGTCTCCTCCCTCTTGTATTTTCTTTTTCTTCTCTCTCTTGTATTATTCCTTGTCTTCTCCTTCTTGTATTATTCCTTTCTCCTCCCTCTTGTATTATTCCCTTGTCTCCTCCTCTTGTATTATCCCTTGTCTCCTCCCTCTTGTATTATTCCCTTTCTCCTCCCTCTTGTATTATTCCTTGTCTCCTCCCTCTTGTATTATTCCCTTGTCTCCTCCCTCTTGTATTATTCCCTTGTCTCCTCCTCTTGTATTATTCCCTTGTCTCTCCCTCTTGTATTATTCCTTTCTCCTCCCTCTTGTATTATTCCCTTGTCTCCTCCTCTTGTATATCCCTGTCTCCTCCCTCTTGTATTATTCCCTTGTCTCTTCCCTCTTGTATTATTCCCTTTCTCCTCCCTCTTGTATTATTCCCTTGTCTCCTTATCCTCTCTTTGTATTATTCCCTTTTCTCTCCTTCTTGTATTATTTCCTTGTCTCTCCCTCTTGTATTATTCCATTGTCTCCTCCCTCTTGTATTATTCCCTTGTCTCCTCCTTTGTATTATTCCCTTGTCTCCTCCCTTTGTATTATTCCCTTTCTCCTCCCTCTTGTATTATTCCTTGTCTCCTCCTCTTGTATTATTCCTTGTCTTCCCTCTTGTATTTCCTTGTCTTCCCTCTTGATTATTCCTTTCTCCTCCCTCTTGTATTATTCCCTTGTCTCCTCCCTCTTGTATTATTCCTTGTCTCCTCCCTCTTGTATTATTCCCTTTCTCCTCCCTCTTGTATTATTCCCTTGTCTCCTCCCTCTTGTATTATTCCCTTTCCTTCTCCCTCTTGTATTATTCCCTTGTCTCCTCCCTTTGTATTATTCCCTTGTCTCCTCCTCTTGTATTATTCCCTTGTCTCCTCCCTCTTGTATTATTCCTTTCTCCTCCCTCTTGTATTATTCCTTGTCTCCTCCCTCTTGTATTATTCCTTGTCTCCTCCCTTGTATATTCCCTTTCTCTCCCTCTTGTATTATTCCCTTGTCTCTCCCTCTTGTATATTCCTTTCTCCTCCCCTTGTATTATTCCCTTGTCTCCTCCCTCTTGTATTATTCCCTTGTCTCCTCCCTCTTGTATTATTTCCTTTTCCTCCTCCCTCTTGTTTATTCCTTGTCTCCTCCCTCTTGTATATTCCCTTGTCTCTCCCTCTTGTATATTCCCTTGTCTCCTCCCTTTGTATTATTCCCTTTCTCCTCCCTCTTGTATTATTCCTTGTCTCCTCCCTCTTGTATTATTCCCTTGTCTCCTCCCTTTGTATTATTCCCTTGTCTCCTCCCTTTGTATTATTCCCTTGTCTCCTCCCTCTTGTATATTCCCTTGTCTCCTCCTCTTGTATTATTTCCTTGTCTTTTCCCTCTTGATTATTCCTTGTCTTTCCCTCTTGATTATTCTTGTCTCCTCCCTCTTGTATTATTCCCTTGTCTCCTCCTCTTGTATTATTCCCTTGTCTCCTCCCTCTTGTATTATTCCCTTGTCCCTCCCTCTTGTATTATTCCCTTTCCCTCCCTCTTGTATTATTCCCTTGTCTCCTCCCTCTTGTATTATTCCCTTGTCTCCTCCCTTTTGTATTATTCCCTTGTCTCCTCCCTCTTGTATTTTTCCCTTGTTTCCTCTCCTCTGTTTATTTCTTGTCTCCTCCCTCTTGTATTATTCCCTTGTCTCCTCCTCTTGTATTATTCCTCTTGTCTCCTCCCTCTTGTATTATTCCCTTTTCCTCCCTCTTGTATTATTCCTTGTCTCCTCCCTCTTGTATTATTCCTTGTCTCCTCCCTTGTATTATTCCCTTGTCTCCTCCCTCTTGTATTATTCCCTTGTCTCCTCCCTCTTGTATTATTCCCTTTCTCCTCCCTCTTGTATTATTCCTCTTGTCTCCTCCCTCTTGTATTATTCCCTTGTCTCTTCCCTCTTGTATTATTCCTTGTCTCCTCCCTCTTGTTATTCCCTTTCTCCTCCCTCTTGTATTATTCCCTTTCTCCTCCCTCTTGTATTATTCCCTTTCTCCTCCCTCTTGTATTATTCCCTTGTCTCCTCCCCTTTGTATTATCCCTTGTCTCCTCACTCTTGTATCTCCCCTTGTTTTCTCCTCCCTCTTGTATTATTCCTTGTCTCCTCCCTCTTGTATTATTCCCTTGTCTCCTCCCTCTTGTATTATTTCCCCTTGTCTCCTCCCTCTTGTATTATTCCCTTTGTCTCCTCCCTCTTGTATTATTTCCCTTTTTCTCCTCCCTCTTTGTATTATTCCCTTGTCTCCTCCCTCTTGTATTATTCCCTTTCTCCTCCCTCTTGTATTATTCCTTGTCTCCTCCCTCTTGTATTATTCCCTTTTCTCCTCCCTCTTGTATTATTCCCTTGTTCCTCCCTCTTGTATTGTTCTATTTTCTTCTCTCTCTTGTATTATTCTTCTTGTCTTCCTCCTTCTTGTATTATTCCCTTGTCTCCTTCCTCTTGTATTATTCCCTTGTCTCCTCCCTCTTGTATTATTCCCTTATCTCCTCCCTCTTGTATTATTCCTTGTCTCCTCCTCTTGTATTATTCCTTGTCTCCTCCCTCTTGTATCATTCCCTTGTCTCCTCCCTCTTGTATTATTCCCTTGTCTCTTCCCTCTTGTATGATTTCCCTTGTCTCCTCCCTCTTGTATTATTCCCTTGTCTCCTCCCTCTTGTATCATTCCCTTGTCTCCTCCCTCTTGTATTATTCCCTTGTCTCCTCCCTCTTGTATAATTCCCTTGTCCCCTCCACACTGGTATCCGGTGATCACATTCCTTAGTGTAGGATTTGCTGTGTTGCCTTATTCATCTCATGTATGATGTGATCAGATAATCGGACGTTCCATCACATTCTACTAACTGTCCCTGACACATTGGAAGTTGGGAACTCAACTAGAAAAGTATCCGAACTCCCCCCCTCAATAAACATTAAAAAAAATAGTAATGATAATAATAATAATAACAGTTGAATTGATTTAAATTGTAATATAATTATTCTCTTACCAATATTTTGTATATGTGTATTGAAACTATAAAGCATACACTTATTTATATGTACACTAGATGGCGGCCCGATTCTAAAGAATCGGATAGTCTAGAATCCATATATAGTTTATTTACTAATAGTTAGGGGAGTGCGGTGAAATGAATTGTGTGTACACAGGTGGCTCAGTGGGTAGCAGAGTATACGGTGGCTCAGTGGTTAGCACTAGGCGGTGGCTCAGTGGTTAGCACTGGGCGGTGGCTCAGTGGTTAGCACTGGGCGGTGGCTCAGTGGTTAGCACTGGGCGGTGGCTCAGTGGTTAGCACTGCGCGGTGGCTCAGTGGTTAGCACTGCGCGGTGGCTCAGTGGTTAGCACTGCGCGGTGGCTCAGTGGTTAGCACTGCGCGGTGGCTCAGTGGTTAGCAGTGAGTGCGGTGGCTCAGTGGTTAGCAGTGAGTGCAGTGAGATTGGTCAGTGCAGCGGCGTGGGCAGAGTGGTCAGCAGCGTGGGCAGAGTGGTCAGCGCAGCGCTGTGGGCAGAGTGGTCAGCGCAGCGCTGTGGGCAGAGTGGTCAGCGCAGCGCCGTGGGCAGAGTGGTCAGCGCAGCGCCGTGGGCAGAGTGGTCAGAGCAGCGGCGTGGGCAGAGTGGTCAGCGCAGCGGCGTGGGCAGCGTGGTCAGCGCAGCGGAGTGGGGAGAGTGGTCAGCGCAGCGGCGTGGTCAGCGCAGCGGCGTGGTCAGCGTGGTCAGCGCAGCGGCGTGGTCAGCGCAGCGGCGTGGTCAGCGTGGTCAGCGCAGCAGCGTGGTCAGTGCAGCGCCGTGGGCAGAGTGGTCAGCGCAGTGCCATGGGCAGAGTGGTCAGCACACACAGACACACACACACATACACACATACACACACTCCGCTATACTTACCACCGGCCCTGCGTCTTCCCCGCCGCCTGGATCCTGAATCGACGTCGGCGCCCCCGGACGACTGGATCCAATATGGCGTCTGGGAAGTCTGGCGAGACTTCCCGGACGCCATCTTGGACAAAGTATGTCGCCGCCCCCGGACGACTGGATCCAATATGGCATCCGGGAAGTTTGGCGAGACTTCCTGGACGCTATATTGGATCCAGTAGTTCGGGGGCGGCGACATGTCGACTGAGGATCCAGGCGGCGGATGCAAGGCCGGTGGTAAGTATAGCGGAGTGTGTGTGTGTGTGTGTATGTGTATGTGTGTGTGTGTGGACAAAGTGATGGAAGTGCAGACAAAGTGATGGAAGTGCGGACAAAGTGACGGAAGTGCCTTGGGCTTTTATATATTAGATACACACACATTATATGTACACACATGCAGATGTAGAAATATATATATATACATACACACACATCATTCACAAATTATATTACATACACACATATATACACATACTGTACATTGCATCTGGAGGGGTGAGGAGAGCTGAGGCTGGAGGGGTGAGGAGAGCGGAGGCTGGAGGAGTGAGGAGAGCGGAAGCTGGAGGGGTGAGGAGAGCTGAGGCTCGAAGGGTGAGGAGAGCTGAGGCTGGAGGGCTGAGGAGAGCCGAGGCTGGAGGGCTGAGGAGAGCTGAGGCTGGAGGGCTGAGGAGAGCTGAGGCTGGAGGGTTGAGGTGAGCTGAGGCTGGAGGGGTGAGGAGAGCTGAGGCTGGAGGGGTGAGGGGAGGTGAGGCTGGAGGGGTGAGGAGAGCGGAGGCTAAAGGGGTGAGGAGAGCGGAGGCTGGAGGGGTGAGGAGAGGTGAGGATGGAGGGGTGAGGAGAGCTGAGGCTGGAGGGGTAAGGAGAGCTGAGGCTGGAAGAGTGAGGAGAGCTGAGGCTGGAGGGGTGAGGAGAGCTGAGGCTGGAGGGGTGAGGAGAGCTGAGGCTGGAGGGGTGAGGAGAGCTGAGGCTGGAGGGTTGAGAAGAGCGGAGGCTGGAGGGGTGAAGAGAGCGGAGGCTGGAGGGGTGAAGAGAGTGGAGGCTGGAGGGGTGAGGAGGGGTGAGGAGAGGTGAGGCTGGAGGGGTGAGGAGAGCTGTGGCTGGAGGGTGAGGAGGGGTGAGGAGAGGTGAGGCTGGAGGGGTCAGGAGAGGTGAGGCTGGAGGGGTGAGGAGAGCTGAGGCTGGAGAGGTGAGGAGGGATGAGGAGAGGTGAGGCTGGAGGGGTCAGGAGAGGTGAGGCTGGAGGGGTGAAGAGAGCGGAGGCTGGAGGGGTGAAGAGAGTGGAGGCTGGAGGGGTGAGGAGGGGTGAGGAGAGGTGAGGCTGGAGGGGTGAGGAGAGGTGAGGCTGGAGGGGTGAGGAGAGCTGTGGCTGGAGGGGTGAGGAGGGGTGAGGAGAGGTGAGGATGGAGGGGTGAGAAGGGGTGAGGCTGGAGGGGTGAGGAGAGCTGAGGCTGGAGAGGTGAGGAGGGATGAGGAGAGGTGAGGCTGGAGGGTCAGGAGAGGTGAGGCTGGAGGGCTGAGGAGAGCTGAGGCTGGAGGATTGAGGTGAGCTGAGGCTGGAGGGGTGAGGAGAGCTGAGGCTGGAGGGGTGAGGAGGGGTGAGGAGAGGTGAGGATGGAGGGGTGAGGAGGGGTGAGGCTGGAGGGGTGAGAGGAGAGCTGAGGCTGGAGAGGTGAGGAGGGATGAGGAGAGGTGAGGCTGGAGGGGTCAGGAGAGGTGAGGCTGGAGGGCTGAGGAGAGCTGAGGCTGGAGGGTTGAGGTGAGCTGAGGCTGGAGGGGTGAGGAGAGCTGAGGCTGGAGGGTGAGGAGAAGGTGAGGCTGGAAGGGTGAGGAGAGCGGAGGCTAAAGGGGTGAGGAGAGCGGAGGCTGGAGGGGTGAGAAGAGGTGAGGATGGAGGGGTGAGGAGAGCTGAGGCTGGAGGGGTAAGGAGAGCTGAGGCTGGAAGAGTGAGGACAGCTGAGGCTGGAGGGGTGAGGAGAGCTGAGGCTGGAGGGGTGAGGAGAGCTGAGGCTGGAGGGGTGAGGAGAGCTGAGGCTGGAGGGTTGAGAAGAGCGGAGGCTGGAGGGGTGAAGAGAGAGCGGAGGCTGGAGGGGTGAAGAGAGTGGAGGCTGGAGGGGTGAGGAGGGGTGAGGAGAGGTGAGGCTGGAGGGGTGAGGAGAGGTGAGGCTGGAAAGGTGAGGAGAGCTGTGGCTGGAGGGGTGAGGAGGGGTGAGGAGAGGTGAGAGGGTGAGGAGAGGTGAGGCTGGAGGGTGAGGAGAGCTGAGGCTGGAGATGTGAGGAGGGATGAGGAGAGGTGAGGATGGAGGGGTCAGGAGAGGTGAGGCTGGAGGGTGAGGAGAGGTGAGGCTGGAGGGGTGAGGAGGGGTGAGGATGGAGGGGTGAGGAGAGCTGAGGCTGGAGGGGTGAGAAGAGCTGAGGCTGGAGGGGTGAGGAGAGCTGAGGCTGGAGGGGTGAGGAGAGCTTAGCGGGAGGGCTGAGGAGGGGTTAGGTGGGAGGGCTGAGGAGGGGTGAGGAGAGGTGAGCTGGAGGGGGAGGAGGAGTGAGGAGAGCTGAGGTTGGAGGGGTGAGAGAGGGGCTGAGGCTGGAGGGTGAGGAGGAGGCTGAGGCTGGAGGGGTGAGGAGAGGTGAGGAGAGGTGAGGCTGGAGGGGTGAGGAGAGGGTGAGGCTGGAGGGGTGAGGAGAGCCATGGCTGGAGGGGTGAGGAGAGCTGAGGCTGGAGGGGTGAGGAGGGGTGAGGAGAGGTGAAGCTGGAGGGGTGAGGAGAGCTGAGGCTGGAGGGGTGAGGAGGGGTGAGGAGAGTGAGGATGGAGGGGTGAGGAGAGGTGAGGCTGGAGGGGTGAGGAGAGCTGAGGGTGGAGGGGTGAGGAGAGCTGCGGCTGGAGGGGTGAGGAGAGCTGCGGCTGGAGGGGTGAGGAGAGCTGCGGCTGGAGGGTTGAGGAGAGCTGCGGCTGGAGGGGTGAGGAGAGCTGGGCTGGAGGGGTGAGGAGAGCTGAGGCTGAGGGTGAGGAGAGTGAGGCTTAGGGGTGAGGAGAGGTGAGGCTGGAGGGGTGAAGAGAGGTGAGGATGGAGGGGTGAGCAGGTGAGGAGAGGTGAGGCTGGAGGGTGAGGAGAGGTGGGGATGGAGGGTGAGGAGAGGTGAGGACTGGAGGGGTGAGGAAGGTGAGGCTGGAGGGGTTAGGAGTAGGCTGAGGTGGAGGGGGGTGAGGGGAGCAGAGGAGGCTGGAGGGGTGAGGAGAGGTGAGGCTGGAGAGGGTGAGGGGCTGGAGGGGTGAAGAGAGGTGAGGCTGGAAGGTGAAGAGAGTGAGGATGGAGGGGTGAGGAGAGCTGAGGCTGGAGGGGTGAGGTGGGGTGAGGAGAGGTGAGGCTGGAGGGTGAGGAGAAGTGAGGCTGGAGGGGTGGAGAAGAGCTGAGGATGGAGGGGTGAGGGAGGCTGGAAGGGCTGGAGGGGTGAGGAGGGTGTGAGGAGGAGGTGAGGCTGGAGTGGGTGAGGAGAGCTGAGGCTGGAGGGTGAGAGTGAGGGTGAGGAGAAGCTTGAGGCTGGAGGGGGTTGATGAGAGGTGAGGCTGGAAGGGTGAAGAGAGGTGAGGCTGGGAGGGGTGAGGAGAGCTGAGGCTGGAGGGGTGGTGAGGTGGGGTGAGGTAGGAGGTGAGGCTGGAGTGGTGAGGAGAAGTGAGGCTGGAGGGGTGAGAAGAGCTGAGTGCTGGAGGGTGAGGAGAGCTGAGGCTGGAGGGGTGAGGAGAGGTGAGGCTGGAGGGGTGAGGAGAGAGCTGAGGCTGGAGGGGTGAGGAGAGCTGAGGCTGGAGGGGTGAGGAGAGCTGAGGCTGGAGGGGTGAGGAGAGCTGAGGCTGGAGGGGTGAGGAGAGCTGAGGCTAGAGGGGTGAGGAGAGCTGGGGCTGGAGGGGTGAGGAGAGCTGAGGCTGGAGGGATGAGGAGAGCTGAGGCTGAAGGGGTGAGGAGAGCTGAGGCTGGAGGGGTGAGGAGAGCTGAGGCTGGAGGGGTGAGGAGAGGGGAGGTTGGAGGGCAGAGGAGAGGGGAGGCTGGAGGGCAGAGGAGAGGGGAGGCTGGAGGGCAGAGGAGAGGGGAGGCTGGAGAGCAGAGGACAGGGGAGGCTGGAGGGCTGAGGACAGGGGAGGCTGGAGGGCAGAGGACAGGGGAGGCTGGAGGGCAGAGGAAACTGACTGGGCTGTGGGCGGTGACCGGCAGAGCTGGCGGCAGTGTCGGGTTGATGCTGGAGGGCGTATACCGGACCGGAGTGTGGGCGGGTCCAGCTCTCGGATGGAGGAGGAAAGTGCCAGGGCTGTGGGCGGTGAGCGGCAGTGCTGGCGGCGGTGCCGGTGATGGCAGTGGCAGCACACCGGACCGGAGTGTGGGCGGGGCCGGCTTCCGGATGGGGGAGGACGCACATCGGGCTATGTGCGGGACCGCGGCGAGGGGCACACCGGGGTATGTGCGGGGCCGCGGCAAGGGGCACACCGGGGTATGTGCGGGGCCGCGGCGAGGGGCACACCGGGGTATGTGAGGGGCACACCGGGGTATGTGCGGGGCTGTGTGTGTTTGTGTGTGTGCACCGCTCGCCGTTTTGACAGCAGCTCGCGGTGGGCGCTAAAGCGCCACCGCTCGCCGCCAACTTGGATCACCCTGAGCTGGTGTAGTGCCCAATCCACTTCCGTCGTGTGACGTCATTTTTGTCCCTTGAAGACGGAAGTGGCTTCGGGTTTTATATATCAGATCATATCAATTAAAGAAGAGGTTTTGTAGGAGTTTATCATTATACACATCGTATAGGCATCTATCCTGCACATTTTATAATATAGTTATACTATTAAAATGTTAGACCATCCTACCTATGCATAGCCGATCATTAGTAACCTCTATGCTATCACATGCTGTTTAGTGGCGTACTATATAGGATGTCTATCAGGGCTTTAAAATCACCTGCTTGTGCAGGATCAGGTGCCTTCGCCCTATCCCAGCCTTTTGCCAACTACTCACCACCAACTACCAACAAACTCTAGATGTTCCCAACATCCTTTTTATATCACCTGTCATGTGTCCCATGTCACCTGCGTGTGTCCTTCCTAGTTTCACTCCTTCCCGGGTGCTCCCCTAAACTCTACTCTCCGCCCAGCCCCACTACCCTGGTTCCTCTTCTCCAGACAGGATCAGGGACTGTGCTCTCATGTAGGAGCAATCTCACCGTGACACCGACCTGGAGTGGCATGTGGTGTCTGGGTGTCTCTAAGTGGGGTGCAGTACCTCTGTGGTGACTAGATCTGCAGGGGCGCCACATTAACCTCTAGCAACCAGTCACCAGCTTTTGAATGAATACACACAGAATATGGCAGCGCCCACCATGACCCCTCGCCTCAGTTCCGATCCCATCACTCAACTCCCATCCACCGTAGACCCGTGATAATTGCACCTGGCACCCCTGCTCCACCACAGTAACCTACCCTCGGTAAGCCATGGTGGGCCTAAGGAGGGAGGATATATATGTATACAAACACACACAAGGATGGGGGGCCATGTACAAAGGATAGGAGATATACTCACCAGGATGGAGGATGGGGGGATATATATACCAGGATGGGGGACCATGTATGGCAAAATGGGGGAATGGGGGATATATACCAGGAAAGAGGGCATGTACCAGAATGGGGGACATATATACCAGGATGGGGGGCCATGTACACCAGGATGGGGGATATATAAACTAATTGTAAAATGGACACTGGCATAATAAGACGGACCCCATTTAACATTAAAACTTATTTTTTTCTCTTATCGTTTACCATATTTGGGGGGTGCGTCTTATAATCTGGTGGGTCTTATAAAGTGAAAAATATGGTAAGTGCCGATTTATTATGCTCTGTGTACAGTGACTCACCGTTGCCGGGTTCTCAGGTCTAAGGCACTGCTTCACTATCACGGTTCCGTGCCTGAGGCTGTGGGGGCCCGGTGGTCAAATGGGATTGGGGAAATGTGGAATAAAGTCTTAAATGTCTCGTGACGCCACCTGTGGGTATCTGGTGATTACACCGGTGCTGCTTGGACCTCCGGGGGATGTGCGGCAGCTAGTTGGAATCGCTCACCACAGGACGAGCAGTAGTCCCCGGGGTCAGGAGCTGCGAGGATGGAATACGGCAGCTCGGGTAGTGTAATGAATGCATGGGTTAATAACAGTTCTGAAAGAAAAGGCACTGACACGATGCTCCTCTGTAACGGGTCTTTACTGAAGTTGTACACGGTAACACAGTTCTTGGGTAATGAACCGGGTGGTCCCAGTGATGAACAGTCTCTGTCCAAAGCTCCACAATGTTCCTGCTTTACTAACGGTCCCTCTTTGTTGCTAGTCGCAGCTCTACTGCACCAGGTTAGGATACTGGGGTCTCTCTAATGGATTGCCTGCTCCGGATTATTCAATCGGCTACAAAGGGTCCTAGACTCCAGTGGTGGGTAACCCCCTGGGATGGCGACAGGTTTGGTAGCAGCAGTGGTGCGCTCCTATGAAGCTCTTCTACCACTCCGGTTTGTCTTTGAACCTGTTGCTTGCCCACTTCCTCGTCTGGGTCACCACTTCTCAGTGCCCTCCCAGTTAGACCTGTAGTTTTCACTTCCTCTTTGTACTTGTCTCTTCCACCATCTCTCTTGCTTTCTGCTCTTTCCCCCACACTAAACATCTTACACTGCTCCCAGCAGGACCTGATTGGTCCTCTGCCTCTGGATGTTGCATGTGGTACATGGAGCTTTGGATTTAACTATTTCATCACTGAGACGGAAGATAATTGTATCTTCAGTCAGGGATGCAATACCTTCCTGTGACACACTTGTTGCGGGGCGCCACAACAGTCTTTATTATAATCATAAAATGAAAATATCTCGGGAATGATTACATTTCTGATATCGGTGCATCAAAATACATTTGAGCAACATTGTTTATAACAGGTAACAAAAATAAGGATAAAATGTGTTGATCAGTGTAATTAGAACAATACATTGTGTCAGACTTAATAATCACATCCAGTGTGGGGACTGTGAGCGCCATCCATAAGATTGTATAAAGAGAAGCCATCATGTCCTGTTCTCAACGAATGTTCCTTTATTACACGATCACATACACATTAAACCATCCCTGCCACACGGGTTTCAGATAAAATCCCTTACTCATCTACTATATAATCTCATAATCGTGTCTGTCTGACACCGAAATCGCACGCCAGCGCTCATTGGCTGCCGCTAGTCGCTGCAACCAATGAGCGCTGCGTATGCAAAAAGCCGCTCACATTCAAAATTAGACGATTATATAGTAGCTGTAACCTGGCGACAGTGACGCATAGCGTTCCTGTCGCCAGGCTACATGTACATTCACGGCGACCCCGGCACCGGTACCTGCCGCCCCCATCTCGCCTCCCCCTTGCCTCTCCTTCGCCCCCCCCCTCGCCTCCCCCTTGCCTCCCCCTTGCCTCTCCTTGCCTCCCCCTTACCTCTCCTCGCCTCCCCCTCTCGCCTCCCCCTTGCCTCCCGCTCTTCTCACCTGTCTTCTCCCTCTGTACACACAGCAGTCATGTGACAGGGTGGGCTGATGTGACATCACACAGCCCGTCCTGTCACATGACCGCTGCAATAGACGGGTGAGAACAGAGGGGGGTGAGGGGATCCTGCCCCCCACCTTAACTTGCCCACCCCCGGCTCCATCCTGCCCCCCCACTGGCTCCTTCCTGCCCCCCCAGCTCCATCCTGCCCCCTGAATTCATCCTGCCCTCCCAGCTCCATCCTGCCCCCCCCCCGCATCCATCCCGCCCCCCCGGCTCCACCCTGCCCCCCACGGCTCCATCCTGCCCCCCACATCTATCCTGCCCCCCGCATCCATCCTGTCCCCTCCGGCTCCATCCTGCCCCCCCGACTCCATCCTGCCCCCCTACATCCATCCTGCCCCCCCGGCTCTATCCTGCCCCCCCCCGCATCCATCCTGCCCCCCCTATCCATCCCGCCCCCCCCCCCCCTGGCTCCATCCTGCCCCCTACGGCTCCATCCTGCCCCCCTTGCCTCCATCCTGCCCCGCTCACTCCATCCTGCCCCGCTGGCTCCATCCTGCCCCACTGGCTCCATCCTGCCCCGATCGCTCCATCCTTCCCCGATCGCTCCATCCTGACCCGATCGCTCCATCCTGCCCCCCCGCATCCATCCTGCTCCCCTGGCTCCATTCTGCTCCCCCGCATCCATCCTGCCTACCCCCCAGGATCCATCCTGCCCCCCTGGCTCCATCCTGCCCCCCCCGCATCTAGAGTGCCCTCCTCCGGCTCCATCCTGCCCCCCCGGCTCCATTCTGGCCCCCCCAGCTCCATCCTGCCCTGCTCGCTCCATCCTGCCCCGCTCGCTCCATCCTGCCCCGCTCGCTCCATCCTGCCCCGCTCGCTCCATCCTGCCCCGCTTGCTCCATCCTGCCATTCTGCCCCCCCTTGCCACCATTCTGCCCCGCTGGCTCCTTCCTACTCCCCTGTCTCCATCCTGCCCCCCCTGGCTCCATGCCTTGCTGGCTCCATCCTGCCCCCGCCCTCCATCCTGCCCCCCTGGCTCCATGCACTGCCGACTCCATCCTACCCCCTGCCTCCATCCTTCTCCCCCAGCTCCATCCTGCCCCCCCCACATCCATCCTGCCCCCGCTTGCTCCATCCTGCCCCGCTTGCTCCATCCTGCCCCACTCGCTCCATCCTGCCCCCCTGCCTCCATCTTGCCATCCTGCAGCCCCCTCACCACCATCCTGCCCCACTGGCTCCATCCTGCCCCCCCGCCACCATCCAGCCCCCTGGCTTCATGCCCTGCCTGCTCCATCCTGCCCCCCGCTCCATCCTGCTCCCCCTACCTCCATCCTGCTCCCCCGTCTCCATCTTGCTCCCCGCATCCATCCTGCCCCCCGGCATCCATCCTGCCCCCCGGCATCCATCCTGCCCCCCGCATCCATCCTGCCTCCCCTGCATCCATCCTGCCCCCCCCCGGCTCCATCCTGCCCCCCCTCGGCTCCATCCTGCCCCGCTCGCTCCATTCAGCCCCCCCGCCTCCATCCTGCACTCCCGTCTCCTTCCTGCTCCCCCACATCCATCCTGTCCCCCCACATCCTGTCTCCCCACATCCATTCTGCCCCCCCGCATCCATCCTGCCCCCCCTGCATCCATTCTGCCCCCCCGGCTCCAGCCTGCCCCCGGCTCCATCCTGCCCCACCCCTAGGCTCCATCCTGCCCCACCGCCTCCATCCTGCTCGCCCGGCTCTGTCCTGCTCCCCCACATCCATCCTGCTCCTCCACATCCATCCTGCCCCCCACATCCATCCTGCCCCCCGCATCCATCTTGCCCCCCTGCATCCATCCTGCCCCGCTCGCTCTATCCTGTCCCCTGCCTCTATCCTGTCTCCCCACCTCCATCCTGCACCCTCGCCTCCATCCTGTTCCCTCGCCAACATCAGCTGATTGGTTTCCCAGTCAACAACAGGTCCTAAAGGCCTGTAGGACCTAGAAGACGGAGGTGGAGCGAGCCGGCGGACAGTATCCTCACTGAGGATTCTTTTTCAACAAAGGTAACAATGTGAAAAAAAGGCTTCAATCTTCTATAGGTCTATAGGGTGTGTCCTTGAACTGGCTGTATCTTTGGAGGTTAGCGCTCTTTATATTGAAAACATAGAAAATGAGCAAATGACAGTGATATTCTGATCCTCCTCTGCTGATGAGAGACCCTGAACCTGACAAAAGCTGATAGACCTGAGCGGTAAGTTTAGTTTGGCCTATGGCTGAGGAGTCTTTACCAGCAGTGGACTTACCATGAGATTACTGACCTGGATGTGCTACATACAGTCTCATCATTATTGTGTGATTTGTATCTCCATAGCTCCATAGACGTTAGTGATGTCTTAACCTTTCTCCTATAAGGTACCTTTTAGGGATGGGCGAGTCTACTCGCTAGGACTCGTTACTCGGCGAGTAGTAAGGGACTCGCAGGACTCGGTACTCTGCGAGTTTCCCAGCGATTACTCGCACAGTAACGAGTCCAATGCAAGTCAATGGCAATCCTAGTTTTGTCAGAGTTTACTTTTTCTCACTCGCTAGACTCGCTATATCACATCGCTATGTAGCTTGAATCTCCCCAAATCGTTTAAACAATCGCACCGCTTCACGGATACCCGCTGTCAGAAGCGAGTCTGAGCGAGTCTGAGCGAGTCTGAGCGAGTCTGAGCGAGTCTACGAATCCGAGTCTGAGCGAGTCTACGAATCCGAGTCTGAGCGAGTCTACGAATCCGAGTCCTGTATACTGTATTCGGGACTCGCGAATACAGAATCTGTTATGTTCCGACAAAGCTTCCGAGACAGCCTAGCGTGTTAGGTCAGAAAACCTGTGAAGATGGACAAGCATGTGTTAGCCAATCATATTCAGTAATGCCACAGCCATGTTGGTTGTGGCAGGACTATGATTGGCTTCTGTCCATCGTGATGCCTATGTCATGTATGAGAGGCGAGGCTGTATATAAGCCTTGCCACCGCCATTTTTGGCACATTTCTGTGAAGATCTGAGCTAGAGCAGGGTGAGGTAGATGCTGGAGCAGATCAGAGGGAGTGTCAGTCAGTGTAGGGAAACTTCAAGATTCCTTATATTTAACCCAAACAGCTCTTCTGAGAGCTACCAGGAGGACAGAGGAGTACTGTGAAGAGGACTGTAGGCAGGCAGGGAGGAGCAGCCTTACAGTGCACACAGGACCGACCTCATAGCTTAGCTTACCCACTCAGCTGTCCTAATAGCTGAAGTCAGAGGCTTAGCTGAGGTACTATTTCCTATTTTTTTGCACCTGATAGATTTTGGGTCATAATAACCCCTTCAGCTTTATTTTCTCTGTGGCAGACCAGTGCGTTGCTGCTCTACCTGCAAATAGCACGTACGCCACCTGCTTGTGCGCACTTAATAAATTTTGCAGGGACTAGTGTGCCGCTACACAGACACGGACACATTTCTTACTTAAGGTGCACTTTTAAAATATAACCTTTAATAAATATTTGTTAAAATAACAAAAAAGTGTTCTCCCACACCTAGTGTCTATAAAACACACATTACAGACAGGGATGGGACAATATCCCTATTAAACCCTGTCTCTTGTTCTCTTGTTATCATATAATTTGGATAAAAACTACAGACACGGACAAAGTAGCAAAAAACTGTTGCGAGTGCGGTTTCCAACAAGGCAATGCGAGCGCTTTCCGAGACATCTGCGATTTGTAAATCTCACATTACTCGCTATTACTCGCTTCCCCATTCATTAACATTGGACTCGCTAGACTCGCAACGAGTAGCGAGTCCTGGGCTTGGACTTCGCTAGAGTCAAGCGATTCCAAGTAATTTAGGACTCGCCCATCACTAGTACCTTTACATGCGACAACTTTTCTAGGAATTTTACTGGCAATTTGCTGGTTGCAGTGAAATCATGGACACATTGTTCTATTTTGTGGCTGTGTACAAATGTAACAATGTGTCCATTATTTCACTGCAACCAGCAAATTGCCAGTAAAATTCCTAGAAAAGTTGGCGCATGTAAAGGTACCTATAGGTAATGTGACGTCTAGAGATGAGCAGATCTATTCATAGGTTCATGGTCCAGAGAAAAGCCAGCAACCATCGTGTCTGCCTCTCTACTGATCAGTAGGCCCAGAATGATGTCATGTGTGATTTATAATAATAATAATAATAATAAAGCTTTATTTATATAGCACCAACATATTCCGCAGCGCTTTACAATGTAGGGTTAGAGTACAGAAAATATACAGTAAGTAATTACAGTAGAGAACAAATACAGTACAATAATTGGATACAAAACAATAGGTATAGAATCAATGTAACAAAGAAAATACAATAAATAAAGCAAGAAATGAAGGTGACCCTGCTCTGAAGAGCTTACAGTCTACAACGGGATAGGGGTTGCACAAGGTGCCGGGGCTTATTGCACTCATGGTCCAGGCATCTTGAGGAAGTGGGGCATAGGGCTAAGCTTACATGGATGGTCATTATACAGTCTGTGTAGACCTTTATGGTTTGGTGGAGTTTGTAGAAGAGTAATGTCCAGAGGGATAGCCCATTCACTATCACTATTCACACGATTTATGCAGTGAAGACTTTACACTGGACCTACAAATCGGAAGAAACATCAGAGAGTCATGCACATAGATGGTGGCTCCAGAGCTCTGCATCTGGTGGCCAGACTACTGACGAGGGCACTGGACCAGGGTCCTGCAGATAGATGGCGGCTCCTGAGCTCTATATCTGGTGGCCAGACTACTGACGAGGGCACTGGACCAGGGTCCTGCAGATAGATGGCGGCTCCTGAGCTCTATATCTGGTGGCCAGACTACTGATGAGGCCACTGGACCAGGGTCCTGCAGATAGATGGCGGCTCCTGAGCTCTATATCTGGTGGCCAGACTACTCACGAGGCCACTGGACCAGGGTCCTGCAGATATATGGTGGCTCCCAGAGCTCTACATCTGGTGGTCAGACTACTGATGAGGCCACTGGACCAGGGTCCTGCAGATAGATGGTGGCTCCCAGAGCTCTACATCTGGTGGCCAGACTACTGATGACGCCACTAGTCCAGGGTCCTGCAGATAGATGGTGGCTCCCAGAGCTCTATATCTGGTGGCCAGACTACTGATGAGGCCACTGGACCAGGGTCCTGCAGATAGACAGTGGCTCACAGAGCTCTACATCTTGTGGCCAGACTACTGATGACTCCTGCTGGTCCAGGGTCCTGCAGATAGATGGCGGCTCCCAGAGCTCTACATCTGGTGGCCAGACTACTGATGAGGCCACTGGACCAGGGTCCTGCAGATAGGTGGCGGCTCCCAGAGGTCTACATCTTGTGGCCAGACTACTGATGAGGCCACTGGACCAGGGTCCTGCAGATGGCGGCCCCCAGAGCTCTACATCTTGTGGCCAAACTACTGATGAGACCACTGGACCAGGGTCCTGCAGATAGATGGCGGCTCCCAGAGCTCTACATCTGGTGACCAGACCACTGATGAGGCCACTGGACCAGGGTCCTGCAGATAGATGGGTGCTCCTAGAGCTCTACATCTGGTGACCAGACTACTGATGAGGCCACTGGACCAGGGTCCTGTAGATAGACGGTGGCTCCCAGAGCTCTACATCTGGTGGCCAGACTACTGACGAGGCCACTGGACCAGGGTCCTGAAGATAGATGGCGGCTCCAGAGCGCTACATCTGTGAAGGCTACTGGATCAGGGTCCTGCGGAGCAATTTACTGATTTCTTATCATTGTGCTTCTTATCTTTAGGGAAGCCATGGTTTTGCCCGGCAGACAAGGGCAACATCGACTGCCGTGGATTTATAGCCATACAAGATTGTTTATCAGATGAAGACTGCAAAGACTCAAGGAAATGCTGCTACTACAACTGCAAAAAGCAATGCCTGCCTCCTGCAGAAGGTAAATATAAAATATAAAAACCATAAAGTAAGTGACCGATCACTGTGTGTGAGGTTTATACAACCAGGGGGACGGTGACTAAGAGAAACACAGAGGTTGGGATTACAAATGTTAAAATCAAAAATGGAAAAAATGAGTCAATGACAGTGATATCTTGATCCTCCTTTGCTGCTGAGAGACCCTGACCCTGACCAGAGCTGGATAGACCTGCGCAGTAACTTTGCACTTCTTTAGTTTGGCCTATGGCTGGGAAATCTATACCAGCAGCTGACTTACCATGAGATAACTGGCTTTGATGTGCTACATACAGGTAAAGCATATGATTATGGTGCAATTTCTTTCTCCATAGACGTCAGTGATGTCTTACCTGTCCTCCTATATGTAACATGACTTCTAGAGATGAGCAGATCTATTCATAGATCCATGGTGCAGAAAGAAGCCGACAAACCATCGTGTCTGCCTCTCTACTGATTAGTAGGCCCAGAATAATATCATGTGTGATTTATGCCGCAATGATTACGTCACATCTAGGGATGAGCGAGTCTACTCGTTACTATTCGTTACTCGGCGAATAGTAGGGTGCTCGCTCTACTCGTTACTCTGCGAGTATCCTAGCGATTACTCGCAGAGTAACTAGTACAATGTAAATCAATGGGGAATGCAATTCCTCTGCTGCTGGACCCTATAAGGTCTGGCAGCAGAGGAAAAACCTGCAATTTCCCATTTCATTGTTTAAAAGCCAGCGGTAAAAAGCCGCCGGCTTTTAAACAATGCTGACAGCTGCTGTCACTATTGTTCGGGAGCGATGGTCGATAGGTTAATAAAGATGCAGTCCCTTATTATAGGTTTGTTTAATGGATTTTTCAGAATAATTTTGAAGCGGGCTTCGCCGTATTTTTGTATGCCAGCCGGATACAGCAAGTGGCAACGGGCTGCCACCAACCCCCAGGTGCCTATTTGTACCTGGCCGAACACAACAATATAGGGGAGCCCTCTTTTTTTTTTTATTATTTCATAAATTTCATGAAATAATAAAAAAAAAAAATGCGTGGGGCTCCACACTATTTCTATGTCCAGCCAGGTCCAGCTAGGCAGCTGGGGGCTGGAATCCGCAGCGCAAGGAGGCCCAAGCCTTCTGGGCACCCCCCGCTGCGAATGGCAGCCCGCAGCCGCCCCAGAAGATGGCATGTTCATTGAAGCGCCATGTTCTGGCACTGAACCCAACTCTTCCAGGGCCCTGGTGCGGTGGCTCACTGGGTAATAAAGGGGTTAGGGCCAGCTTTGTATTATCAGCTGGCCCTAAGCCCGAAATTCATGGCGGTAACGCCAATATTAGACATGACCGCCATGAATTTCTAGTGCACAGAGAAAAAATATTTTTATTTGAAAAAACAAAACAAAAACACTTAGGGACTTCAACTTTATTTAAAAAAAATCCTCTTCCGTCCGCCGTATTTTTGTATGCCAGCCGGATACAGCAAGTGGCAACGGGCTGCCACCAACCCCCAGGTGCCTATTTGTACCTGGCCGAACACAACAATATAGGGGAGCCCTCTTTTTTTTTTTATTATTTCATAAATTTCATGAAATAATAAAAAAAAAAATGCGTGGGGCTCCACACTATTTCTATGTCCAGCCAGGTCCAGCTAGGCAGCTGGGGGCTGGAATCCGCAGCGCAAGGAGGCCCAAGCCTTCTGGGCACCCCCCGCTGCGAATGGCAGCCCGCAGCCGCCCCAGAAGATGGCATGTTCATTGAAGCGCCATGTTCTGGCACTGAACCCAACTCTTCCAGGGCCCTGGTGCGGTGGCTCACTGGGTAATAAAGGGGTTAGGGCCAGCTTTGTATTATCAGCTGGCCCTAAGCCCGAAATTCATGGCGGTAACGCCAATATTAGACATGACCGCCATGAATTTCTAGTGCACAGAGAAAAAATATTTTTATTTGAAAAAACAAAACAAAAACATTAGGGACTTCAACTTTATTTAAAAAAAATCCTCTTCCGTCCGCCGTAGTCCAATCCAGGGTTCTTCTTTAGCTCTGCTACATCTCTGGTAGAGAACCTCCACCAGAGATGTAGCGGAGCTGTGCACCCGTGAGAAAGTTCATGTGAGTTCATGTAGGCAAATATGAACTCACATGAACCCTGCCAGCACTGCTACTTCAAATGAACAGCTGACCTGGAAAGGAAGGTCAAAAATAGAAAACCAGATTAAAAACCGGATTGCCCCAGTCCAGCACCAGAGGAATTACTCGCAATTACTTGCTTCCCCATTGACTTACATTGGACTCGCTATACTCGTAACGAGTAACTAGTATTAGGACCTACTCGTTACGAGCCTAGCGAGTCTGAGTATTTTAGTACTCGCTCATCCCTACTCACATCGGACCTACAAATCATAAGAGCTCCCACAGCTCTCTATCTAGTGTCCAGACCACTGACAAGGCTGCTGGACCAGGTCCCTGCAGATAGACAGCGGCTCCCAGAGGTCTACATTTGGTGGCCATTCTACTGATGAGGCCGCTGGACCAAGGTACTTTAGATAGATGGCGACACCCAGAGCTCTACATCTGATGGCCAGACTACTAACGAGGTCACTGGACCAGGGTCCTGCGGAGCAATTTACTAATTTCTTATTACTGTGCTGCTTATCTTTAGAGACACGGGCAACACCGACTGTAGTCTAGTTAAGTTCGCACCAGAATGTGACAATGACAAAGATTGCGAAGACACGAGGAAATGCTGCTACTCGGAGAGCAGAAACCAATGCCTGCCTCCTACAGAGAGCAAATAGAAGACATGGAAGCCATAAATTAAGTGACCGATCCCTGTGTGTGAGGTTCATATAACCAGGGGGACGGTGACTAAGGGAAACACAGAGGTCAGGATTAAAAATGTTAAAACTAAACATGAAATTTACCAGAATAAGGTATACAGACGATGAATATTGGAGCTTACACATGGATTACTGCTATTCTACATGTCAGACTGTTAATGGATTTGGAGAGTCTTTCAACGTCACTGAAATGTCCTCCCGGCAGAGGCTGGCGCACCTCTCTATGGGGTGTAGTAAATGATGGAGAGTTTCACAGATTTGGCCACTTTCCATCTCACTCTCGATTCCAACATGTAATGTAGCCGGAGTGATCCATGAACACTGCAAAACCTTTCCATATGTGGTAAAGCTGATGAGTTTGGGTGGTAGACGCCATGTTCTTTTCATGGTCTTCTGGTCACTGGAGAATCTCTCACCTTTCTCCTTCTCTCCGTAGTGTTTCTCCGAGATGAGGATTATCCATGAGTCTTCGCCTCCATCATATGTGAACAACCTCCCCCTACACCACAGTGCAGCAGTAACAGCGAGTGTGGCTTTGGAGGGAAGTGCTGCAATGGAGCCTGCGGTCGCACCTGTACCATGGGTTCAGGCCTCGTCCCCCGTGGAACTAGATTGTAGCAATAAATGAAATGTAAATTAATTTTCATTAAAAATAAATCTCTGATCTGTGAAATGTCAGCTGACAATCAATAAATCTGATATATTGATCCTGAAAAGGTTATGGAGGGGAGGTGTTCCGGTGTAACACATCATCAATGACCTCCAGCCGCATTCAGTTATTATGTATTGCTGAACTACTCAAACCGCTATATATGACTGTTATATACTCTCTGTTATAGGTACAAAAGAACACATACACAAGAATGTACCAGATCCCATTCTCCTGACCTCAAAATATATTACGGTTAAAAGATATCATATATATATATATATACCAGGATGAGGGACATACAGTACAGGCCAAAAGTTTGGACACGCCTTCTTATTCAGAGTTTTCTGTATTTTCATGACTATGAAAATTGTAGATTCACACTGAAGACATCAAAACTATGAATTATCACATGTGGAATTATATACCGTATACACTCGTGTATAAGCCGAGTTTTTCAGCACAAAAAATGTGCTGAAAAGTCCCCCCTCGGCTTATACACGGGTATATACGGTAGCCCCAGCTGTATACAGCCCCCCCGTGGTATCCAGGGCCCCCCTTGCTGCACCTGTAAAGGAAGATGTCAGTATACTTATCGCTGCCGCCGCCGCTCCGCTGCTCAGTCACCGCGCTGCTCCGGGTCTTCATGCTTCCTGTTCCTTCTCCGGCGCTCAGGAAATGACGTCATTGTTCGAGCGCCGGAGAAGGAACAGGAAGCATGAAGACCCGGAGCAGCGCGGTGACCGAGCAGCGGAGCGGCGGCGGCAGCGATAAGTATACTGACATCTTCCTTTACAGGTGCAGCAAGGGGGGCCCTGGATACCACGGGGGGGCTGTATACAGCTGGGGCTGCTGTATACAGCTGGGGCCCCTGTATACTACTTATGGAGGGGGGGTCTGTATACCTCTGGGGCTGCTGCTGTATATACCCCCTGGGGCTGCTGCTGTATATACCCCCTGGGGCTGCTGCTGTATATACCCCCTGGGGCTGCTGCTGTATATACCCCCTGGGGCTGCTGCTGTATACTACCACTGGGGCTGCTGTATACTACTACTGGGGCTGCTGTATACTACCTCTGGGGCTTCTGTATACTACCACTGGGGCTGCTGTATATACCTCTGGGGCTGCTGTATATATCTCTGGGGCTGCTGTATATATCTCTGGGGCTGCTGTATACTACCACTGGGGCTGCTGCTGTATATACCCCCTGGGGCTGCTGCTGTATACTACCACTGGGGCTGCTGTATACTACTACTGGGGCTGCTGCTGTATATACCACTGAGGCTGCTGTATACTACTACTGGGGCTGCTGTATACTACCTCTGGGGCTTCTGTATACTACCACTGGGGCTGCTGTATATACCTCTGGGGCTGCTGTATACTACCACTGGGGCTGCTGTATATATCTCTGGGGCTGCTGTATACTACCACTGGGGCTGCTGCTGTATATACCACTGGAGAGGCTGCTGTAACACTGCTGGGGCCTGTATGTACCACTGGGGAGGCTGCTGTATACCACACTTCTGGGGGCTGTATACTACCACTGGGGAGGCCTGTATACCACTGCGGGGGCCTGTATACCACACTGCTGGGGGCTGTATACCTGTGCTGGGGTCCACCCTCGGCTTATACACGAGTCAATAGGTTTTCCCAGATTTTGGGGGCAAAAGTAGGGAGGTCGGCTTATACACGGGTCGGCTTATACACGAGTATATACGGTACTTACCAAAAAAGTGTGAAACAACTGAAATAATGTCTTATATTCTAGGTTCTTCCTTTTGCTTTGATTACTGCTTTGCACACTCTTGGCATTCTCTGGATGAGCTTCAAGAGGTAGTCACCGGAAATGGTCTTCACTTCACAGGTGCCCTGTCAGGGTTAATAAGTGGGATTTCTTGCCTTATAAATGGGGTTGGGACCATCAGTTGTGTTGTGCAGACGTCTGGTGGATACACAGCTGATCGTCCGACTGAATAGACTGTTAGAATTTGTATTATGGCAAGAAAAAGCAGCTAAGTAAAGAAAAATGAGTGGCCATCATTACTGTAAGAAATGAAGGTCAGTCAGTCCGAAAAATTGGGAAAACTTTGAAAGTGTCCCCAAGTGCAGTCACAAAAACCATCAAGCGCTACAAAGAAACTGTCTCACATGAGGACCGCCCCAGGAAAGGAAGACAAAGAGTCACCTCTGCTGCGGAGGATAAGTTCATCCGAGTCACCAGCCTCAGAAATCGCAGGTTATCAGCAGCTCAGATTAGAGACCAGGTCAATGCCACACAGAGGTCTAGCAGCAGACACATCTCTACAACAACTGTTAAGAGGAGACTTTGTGCAGCAGGCCTTCATGGTAGAATAGCTGCTGGGAAACCACTGCTAAGGACAGGCAACAAGCAGAAGAGACTTGTCTGGGCTAAAGAACACAAGGAATGGACATTAGACCAGTGGAAATCTGTGCTTTGGTCTGATGAGTCCAAATTTGAGATCTTTGGTTCCAATCACCGTGTCTTTGTGCGACGCAGAAAAGGTGAACGGGTGAACTCTACATGCCTGGATCCCACCGTGAAGCATGGAGGAGGAGGTGTGATGGTGTGGAGGAGGTGTGATGGGGGGGGCTTTACTGCTTTGAAGCTCATCAAGAAAATGCCAAGAGTGTGCAAAGTAGTAATCACAGCAAAAGGCGGCTACTGTGAAGAACCTAGAATATAAGACATATTCTCAGTTGTTTCACACTTCTTTGTTCAGTATATAATTCCACATGTGATAATTCATAGTTTTGATGCCTTCAGTGTGAATCTACAATGTTCATAGTCATGAAAATAAAGAAAACTCTGAATAAGAAGGTGTGTCCAAACTTTTGGTCTGTACTGTATATATATATACTAGATGGCGGCCCGATTCTAAAGAATCGGGTAGTCTAGAATCCATATATAGTTTATTTACTAATAGTTAGGGGAGTGCGGTGAAATGAATTGTGTGTATACAGGTGGCTCAGTGGGTAGCAGAGTATACGGTGGCTCAGTGGTTAGCAGTGAGTGCGGTGGCTCAGTGGTTAGCACTGTATACGGTGGCTCAGGGGTTAGCACTGTATACGGTGGCTCAGGGGTTAGCACTGTATACAGTGGCTCAGTGGTTAGCACTGTATATGGTGGCTCAGTGGTTAGCACTGTATATGGTGGCTCAGTGGTTAGCACTGTATACGGTGGCTCAGCGGTTAGCACTGTATACGGTGGCTCAGTGGTTAGCACTGTATACGGTGGCTCAGTGGTTAGCACTGTATACGGTGGCTCAGTGGTTAGCACTGTATATGGTGGCTCAGTGGTTAGCACTGTATACGGTGGCTCAGTGGTTAGCACTGTATATGGTGGCTCAGTGGTTAGCACTGTACGGTGGCTCAGTGGTTAGCACTGTACGGCGGCTCAGTGGTTAGCACTGTATACGGTGGCTCAGTGGTTAGCACTGTATACGGTGGCTCAGTGGTTAGCACTGTATACGGTGGCTCAGTGGTTAGCACTGTATATGGTGGCTCAGTGGTTAGCACTGTATATGGTGGCTCAGTGGTTAGCACTGTATATGGTGGCTCAGTGGTTAGCATGTATATGGTGGTCAGTGGTTCCCACTGTATACGGCGGCTCTGTGGTCAGCAAGTACGGCGGCTCTGTGGTCAGCAGAGGATGGCGGCTCTGTGGTCAGCGCAGGAAGGAGGCAGGTGGTCAGCGCAGGAAGGAGGCTAAGTGGTAAGCGCAGGAAGGAGGCGAGTGGTGAGCGTAGGACGGCGGCTCTGTGGTCAGCAGAGGACGGGGGCTCTGTGGTCAGCAGAGGACGGGGGCTCTGTGGTCAGCAGAGGACGGGGGCTCTGTGGTCAGCAGAGGACGGGGGTTCTGTGGTCAGCAGAGGACGGGGGCTCTGTGGTCAGCAGAGGACGGGGGCTCTGTGGTCAGCAGAGGACAGGGGCTCTGTGGTCAGCAGAGGACGGGGGCTCTGTGGTCAGCAGAGGACGGGGGCTCTGTGATCAGCAGAGGACGGGGCTCTGTGGTCAGCAGAGGACGGAGGCAGATCGTGATCAGCAGCAGGAAGGAGGCAGTGTGATCAGCGCAGGAAGGAGGCAGAGTGATCACGCAGGAAGTGAGGCAGAGTGATCAGCGCAGGAAGGGGCAGGTGATCAGCACAGGACAGGGCTTTGTGGTCAGCAGAGGACGGCGGCTCTGTGGTCAGCAGAGGACGGCGGCTCTGTGGTCAGCAGAGGACGGCGGCTCTGTGGTCAGCAGAGGAGGCGGCTGTGTGGTCAGCAGAGGACGGCGGTCGTGTGTCAGCAGAGGACGGCGGTTCTGTGGTCAGCAGAGGACTGCGGCTCTGTGGTCAGCAGAGGACGGCAGCTCTGTGGTCAGCAGAGGACGGCGGCTCTGTGGTCAGCAGAGGACGGCGGCTCTGTGGTCAGCAGAGGACGGGGCTCTGTGGTCAGCAGAGGACGGCGGCTGTGTGGTCAGCGAGGACGGGGCTCTGTGGTCAGGCAGAAGGAGGCAGACGTGGTCAGCGCAGGAGGAGTAGGGAGTGGTCAGCGCAGGACGGGGGCTCTGTGGTCAGCAGAGGACGGCGGCTCTGTGGTCAGCAGAGGACGGGGGCTCTGTGGTCAGCAGAGGACGGGAACTCTGTGGTCAGCAGAGGACGGGGGCTCTGTGGTCAGCAGAGGAGGTCAGCGAGAGGACGGGGCTCTGTGGTCAGCAGAGGATGGGGGTCTGTGGTCAGCAGAGGACGGGGCTCTGTGGTCAGCAGAGGACGGGGGCTCTGTGGTCAGCAGAGGACGGGGGCTCTGTGGTCAGCAGAGGACGGGGGCTCTGTGGTCAGTAGAGGACGGGGGCTCTGTGGTCAGCAGAGGACGGGGGCTCTGTGGTCAGCAGAGGACGGGGTCTGTGGTCAGCAGAGGACGGCGGGTCTGTGGTCAGCAGAAGGACGGCGGGTCTGTGGTCAGCAGAGGACGGCGGTCTGTGGTCAGCAGAGGACGGGGCTCTGTGGTCAGCAGAGGACGGCGGCTCTGTGGTCAGCAGAGGACGGGGCTCTGTGGTCAGCAGAGGACGGGGGCTCTGTGGTCAGCAGAGGACGGTGGCGTGTGTGGTCAGCAGAGGACGGTGGCTCTGTGGTCAGCAGAGGCGGGGGCTCTGTGGTCAGCAGAGGCGGGGGCTCTGTGGTCAGCAGAGGACGCGGGTCTGTGGTCAGCAGAGGACGGGGGTCTGTGGTCAGCAGAGGACGGCGGGTCTGTGGTGAGCAGAGGACGGCGGGTCTGTGGTCAGCAGAGGACGGCGGGTCTGTGGTCAGCAGAGGACGGCGGCTCTGTGGTCAGCAGAGGACGGCGGCTCTGTGGTCAGAGAGAACGGCGGGTCTGTGGTCAGCAGAGGACGGCGGGTCTGTGGTCAGCGAGGAAGGAGGCTCTGTGGTCGATGGCAGGAGGACGGGGCTCTGTGGTCAGCAGAGGACGAGCTCTGTGGTCAGCAGAGGACGGCGGGTCTGTGGTCAGCAGAGGACGGCGGCTCTGTGGTCAGCAGAGGACGGCGGCTCTGTGGTCAGCAGAGGACGGCGGGTCTGTGGTCAGCAGAGGACGGCGGGTCTGTGGTCAGCAGAGGACGGCGGCTCTGTGGTCAGCAGAGGACGGCGGCTCTGTGGTCAGCAGAGGACGGGGCTCTGTGGTCAGCAGAGGACGGCGCTCTGTGGTCAGCAGAGGAGGGGGGCTCTGTGGTCAGCAGGAGGAGGGGCTCTGTGGTCAGCAGAGGACGGCGCTCTGTGGTCAGCAGAGGACGGCGGGTCTGTGGTCAGCAGAGGACGCGGTCTGTGGTACAAGGACGGCGGTCTGTGGTCAGCAGAGGACGGCGGTCTGTGGTCAGCAGAGGACGGCGGCTCTGTGGTCAGCAGAGGACGGCGGCTCTGTGGTCAGAGAGGACGGCGGCTCTGTGGTCAGCAGAGGACGGCGGCTCTGTGGTCAGCGAGGAAGGAGGCTCTGTGGTCGAGTGGTCAGCGCAGGAAGGAGGCTCTGTGGTCAGCAGAGGACGGCAGCTCTGTGGTCAGCAGAGGACGGCGGCTCTGTGGTCAGCAGAGGACGGCGGGTCTGTGGTCAGCAGAGGACGGCGGCTCTGTGGTCAGCAGAGGACGGCGGTCAGTGGTCAGCAGAGGACGGCGGGTCTGTGGTCAGCAGAGGACGGCGGGTCTGTGGTCAGCAGAGGACGGCGGCTCTGTGGTCAGCAGAGGACGGCGGCTCTGTGGTCAGCAGAGGACGGCGGCTCTGTGGTCAGCAGAGGACGGCGGCTCTGTGGTCAGCAGAGGACGGCACTCTGTGGTCAGCGAAGGAAGGAGGCTCTGTGGTCGAGTGGTCAGCGCAGGAAGGAGGCTCTGTGGTCAGCAGAGGACGGCAGCTCTGTGGTCAGCAGAGGACGGCGGGTGTGTGGTCAGCAGAGGACGGCGGCTCTGTGGTCAGCAGAGGACGGCGGCTCTGTGGTCAGCAGAGGACGGCGGCTCTGTGGTCAGCAGAGGACGGCGGCTCTGTGGTCAGCAGAGGACGGCGGGTCTGTGGTCAGCAGAGGAAGGAGGCTCTGTGGTCGAGTGGTCAGCGGCAGGAGGCTCTGTGGTCAGCAGAGGACGGCAGCTCTGTGGTCAGCAGAGGACGGCGGGTCTGTGGTCAGCAGAGGACGGCGGGTCTGTGGTCAGCAGAGGACGGCGGCTCTGTGGTCAGCAAGGAGGACGGTCTGTGGTCAGCAGAGGACGGCGGTCTGTGGTCAGCAGAGGATGGCGGGTCTGTGGTCAGCGCAGGAAGGAGGCTCTGTGGTCAGCAGAGGACGGCAGCTCTGTGGTCAGCGCAGGCTAGGTGGGCGGAGCCATGGCGGGAGTCCAGCGAGGTGGGCGGAGCCAAGGCGGGAGTCTCGCGAGGTGGGCGGAGCCAAGGCGGGAGTATCGCGAGGTAGGCGGTGCCAAGGCGGGGGTTTTGCGAGGTGGGCGGAGCCATGGCGGGAGCCCCGCGATGTGGGCGGAGCCGTGGCGGGAGCCCCCGCGATGTGGGCGGAGCCATGGCGGGAGCGGTGCAGCGGGATGGCGGCGGGGTAAGTATACTGGAGTGTGTGTGTGTGTGTGTGGGTGTGTGTTTGTGTGGGTGTGTGAGTGTGTGAGTGTGATGTGGTTGGGATGGTGTGTGTGTGTTTGGGAGGACTGTAGTGAGAGGTTGTTTGTGTGTGTGTTTGATGAGACAGTAGTGAGGGGCGAGCGGAACGTTGAAACGCCGGTGCCTGTAGCTGGACGGAAAGTTCCGTGCGACTACACTGCACTGTGACGTCAGCAGCATGGTCGGAGGCCGTCACGGAAGTAACCCTTCGGGTTCTCCGGAAGTGGCCTTCGGCTTTTATATAATAGATATATATATATATATATATGTGATATTTTTTAGCCCTCATAGGATGTTTACAGTCTATAAACAAAGAACTTTATATATGTATACGATATAAATATATATATACATATATATTGTGACGTTGTAGCAATCACGGACCGGGTCGGGGTACCCTGGCTTGGCAGCGATATTCAGCATTCGGTATAAACAGTCACTATATAATAGGGGCACTCACTCACTTGCTGCAGGATACAGGTACATAGGCACAGGTTTCACATAAAGAGTCCCTTCAGGTTTATTACGTCTCTTAAACCGTACTCCAGATATTCCTTGGCTTTACAGGCAATGGAAAGCATCACAAGGTTACAGTCTATGAACGTCACAGGTTCAGATACACTTCTGCCGCTGTATCCCAGCCTGCACTCGGGCCTGTTGTCAGTCCTCACATGGCCTCTGAGACACTGCTCCTTTACACTGGATGTCTGACTTCTGCCCAGCAGCCTGCAGGCTCTGCATGTCTCTATCACTGTCAGTCTCTCACATGTCACAGACTCCATTAACCATCCTGAGACACACCCACATCTCCAGCAAGTTGCAAGCTTAACTCTTGCCATGCTCTTTAAGCAGACTGTGGCTTCCATGGCAATACATTCATAAAACAGGCAGCAGACTTCTGCCTGTGCAACACACACCGGACATGCACAATGCCGCCCCTCACTACATCACACTATATATGTGTATACATATATATATGTGTGTGTGTATAAATATATATATTTATCTCACTCTATCGCGCTCTCTCTCTCTATACAGTGTGTTGTGAAAGTATTTGACCCCTTGAACTTTTCAACCATTTGCCACATTTCAAGATATAAATTCTCATTTTTTTGTGAAGATTCAACAAGTGGGACACAATCGTGAAGTGGAACCAAATTTATTGTATATGTTAAACTTTTTTTTAGCAACTAAAAAACTGAAAAGTGGGGCGTGCAATATTATTTGTCTCCTTTAAGGTACCGTCACACGCGGCAATATTGCTTGCAATTTGCTGGTTGCAGTGAAATCATGGACACATTGTTCTATGTTGTTGCCGTGTACATGTGGCGCCCCTGCAACTAGGGTGGCCACATAGGGAACTGCAGCCAGGCCGAAGGTAGGCACCCTCACAGCACACACACCCACAGGAGCACAGCACCCAACCGAGAACTCGGGACTATAGGCGGGAAAGGGGTGGTGGGGTTTAGAGGAAAGTGGATGGGAAGGAAGGTCAGGTAACAGATAGTACAAATAGAGGAAAAGAGGAGGAAGGAGTTAGTAGGCCAGAGTGAGCCAAGAGGTAAAGACCAGCAAAAAGTGACACATCCCAGAGAGATTGGGCTCCCTGGAGACGCAGAATCCACAGAGTCACAGAAAACATGGAGACAAAGCTCGTCCATAGCCGGCATCCCAGGGGAGTGTGAGGACAGAGACCGGACCGGTATCACCGGGTCCGAGGAACACGGCAGCACCCACCAACTACAGGCGGGATGGATTCCCTTGAAGTAACTGGAAGTCACATGGGTTAGAAGGAGCCTGGTAAGGCTTGGGAAATAGGGTTACTGCAGGCTAGGCAAACACCAGAGTGTCGGCTCTGACTGGGACTGAAGTCATACACCAGATACCCAGACAAACCGACGGGGAACTTTAATTCCAAGTTGGAGTTCCTACCACCAGGTTGGAGGCACAGCAGCAACCACAAGGACCCGGCTTACTGCCCACATACACACAGGGGGAAGCTACATACAAGGGGCCGAGCTGCCACCATACAATCCACAGAGAGGACAGAGAAAGTGAGAACAAGCTTGAAAGGACATATAGAAGGAGTGAGGGGTCTCAGAGCGACAGCCTGGCTGCAGAGGGTTACCGGAGTTAACTGTGTAAAGCTGTAAAGAACTGAACTGTACCATGAACTGTGTGACTTGAAAGAACTTGAGAGTAAACCCGGTGAACCCTGCCTCAGTGTCCGTGTCTGATTCCAGGTATACAGAACTGTGCATTCCATACCTTTTACCCTGCCAGGAGCAGCCCGACCCACGGCGGGCTCATCCATCCAGCTGCAGGCCATCCATCCCTCCATCCTCCTGGCAGAGCTGCCCTGTAGTGGTGGTCCCATTACTGACCACAACCCATGGGTGGCGTCACGACAAACTATCCCTGTAAATACCCCTTTTACTTGTGAGAACCCGGAACACGGTCTGGACCAGGACCGCCGTGATATCCCCAGCAGTACCCCGGTCCGGAACCGAGTACCCCGTCCCATTGAGCTCCACATACAAATGTAACAATGTGTCCATGATCTCACTGCAACCAGCAAATTGCAAGCAATATTGCCGCGTATGACGGTACCTTTAATTTCAGTGCGGCAAACTCACTCCAGAAGTTCAGTGAGGATCTCTGACTGATCCAATGTTGTCCTAAATGACTGGTAATGATCAATAGGATCCACCTATGTGTAATCAAGTCTCCATATAAATGCACTTGCTCTGTGATAGTCTAAGGGTTCTGTTTCAAGTGCAGAGATCATCATGAAGACCAAGGAACACACCAGGCAGGTCTGAGATACTGTTGTGGGAAGTTTAAAGCTGGAGTTGGATACTAAAAGATTTCCCAAGTTTTAAACATCTCAAGGAGCGCTGTGCAAGCGATCATATTGAAATGGAAGGAGGATCAGACCACTGCAAATCTACCAAGACCCGGCTGTCCCTCTAAACTTTCATCTGGGACAAGGAGAAGACTGATCAGAGATGCAGCCAAAAGGCCCATGATCACTCTGGATGAACTGCAGAGATCTACAGCTGAGGTGGGAGAGTCTGTCCATAGGACAACAATCAGTCATACACTGCACAAATCTGGCCTTTATGGAAGAGCGGCAACAAGAAAGCCATTTCTCAAAGATATCCATAAAAAGTCTGGTGTGAAGTTTACCACAAGCCGCCTTGGAGACCCCAAACATGTGGAATAAGGGGCTCTGCTCAGAGGAAACCAAAATGATACTATGGCCACAATGCAAAACGACATGTTTGGTGTAAAAGCAACAGCTCATCACCCTGAAAAACCATCCCCACTGTCACACATGGTGGAGGCCTCAAAACACCATCCCCACTGTCACACATGGTGGAGGCCTCAAAACACCATCCCCACTGTCACACATGGTGGAGGCCTCAAAACACCATCCCCACTGTCACACATGGTGGAGGCCTCAAAACACCATCCCCACTGTCACACATGGTGGTGTCCTGAAAACACCATCCCCACTGTCACACATGGTGGTGGCCTCAAAACACCATCCCCACTGTCACACATGGTGGTGGCAGCATCATGGTTTGGGCCTGCTTTTCTTCAGCAGGGACAGGGAAGATGGTTAAATTTGATGGAAAAATGGACAGAGCCAAATACAGGAGCATTCTGGAAGAAAACCTGCTGGAGTCTGCAAAAGACCTGAGACTGGGACGGAGATTTATCTTCCAACAAGACAATGATCCCAAACATAAAGCAAAATCTACAATGGAATGGTTAAAAAATCACCGTCTCCAGGTGTTAGAATGGCCGAGTCACATCCAGATCTGAATCCAATGGAGAATCTGTGGAAAGAGCTGAAAACTGCTGATCACAAACGCCTCAATCCAACCTCACTGATCTCCAGCTGTTCTGCAAGGAAGAATGAGACAAACCCCAAGAGACTGCAGCTGTAATCACAGCACAAGGGGGCGCTACAGAGAATTAACTCAAGGGGACGAATAATATTGCCCCCCCTACTGCTCAGTTTTTTTATTTGTTTAAATTATCCAATAAATTTGGTTCCACTTCACGATTGTGTCCCACTTGTTGTTGATTCTTAATAGGGATGAGTGGTATGCTTGTCACTGCTCGGTACTTGCACAAATATCTCGGCACTCTGGGTACTTGGCGAGTACCGAGTAATCTCGCGATACTCTTGCTATGCTCGGGGTCCACCTCCCTGCATGTTGGCGCTCCTTTCAGAGCCAGCCCGCATGCAGGGATTGGCTGACAGACACTGTAATGCCACAGCCATGTTGGTTGTGGCATTACAGTGATTGGCTGGCCGCACAGCGTCTTTATAAGACCTTACCGCGCTGTGCTCGTCACTCTGCTCCACAGACAGTCAGTGTAGGGAGAGCTGCTGCTGATTGAGGGACAGATTTGTGGCCTTCCAGCTAGTGTAGGCACAGGGCTGCCAGTCTAATTACCACAACAGTCCTTCTGAGGACTAATACAGCTGTATACAGGCAGGCAGGGAGGCAGGATATATAGCAAACTTTGTTGTGCCAGTATACCAGCCTGCATCACATCTGGGGCTGGTGGACAGGCTGGAAATCTCATCCATCCCAAACCAGTGCTTTTAGGGATTAATTTAGCTCTCTATAGGCAGGAGTAGGTTGTAGCGGAAATTAGGATACGCCAAAACAGTCAGTATACTCATGTCAGTGTCTGTGTCAGACTGGTACAGCTGCTTTAATTTAATGTCCAATCTTATTATGCAGCTAAAAAACAACTTGTCCGCCTTTATTTACCATTTTTTGAGGCAGGAGTGGGTTGTAGCTCCAATTTGTATACGCCAAAACAATCAGTATACCCATCTCAGCGTTTGTGTCTGACCGGTATACCTGCTGTAATTTAATCTCTAATCTGTAAACTCAGTGTCCAGCTAAAAATCAACTCTTGTCTGCATTCATTTACCATCTTAATGCGGCAGGAGTGGCTTGTAGCTCCAAGTAGTATACGCCAAAACACTGTATAAGCGTCAGCGTTTGTGTCTGACCGTTCCAGCTGCCGGGATTAAACCGCTCTAATCTGTAATTTCAGTGTGCAGCTATAAACCATCTTTTGGACGCCTTCATTTATCTGTATACAGTCAGCACAACATTGAAAATGCGCAAGGCCGGTGGCAAGGGACAAGGAAGTGGACATGATGGTGGTGCAGGAAGAGGCCGAGGCCATGTGCAAGCTCGAATTGTGCCATAACAAACGTCAACATTATCTCGCTTGACCTTCCTGTCCCAATTTCTAGGGGACCGCAGCAGTACTCCACTATTAAACCAAGACCAGTGTCAACAGGTTGTTAGTTGGATAGCGGATAATGCTTCCAGTCAGTTTGGCACCACCACAAATACCCTGTCTTCCACACGGTCAAGTGTCAGTAGCTGTGAGACTGGACTGCACATTCCACACCTTGATACTCCTTCCTCCCACCATGCCGAGTGCCCGGACCCGGACATTACTGATCCCACACTTGGACACTCTGAAGAGCTGTTCACTTATCCATTCGCAGAATCTGGCCTCTCACCAGCTCCAGTTGAAGTGGGTCATGAGGAGATCGTATGTACCGATGCCCAAATATTTGAGCAGCCACGGTCTCACGAAGGCAACGGTGGGAACGTGTCTCAACAAGAGGTGGACGATGATGAGACACAATTGCCAGAAAGTCAGGAGGAGGAGCAGGGTGCGGAAGTGGAAGACGACGTGGTGGATGATCCAGTAACTGACCCAACCTGGCAGGAGGACATGCAGAGCGAGGACAGCAGTGCACAGGGGGAGTTAGGCGTAGCATCACAACAGGCCGGAAGAAGCAGGGTGGTGTCCGCAGGCAGAAGGCAGGCAACCGTTCCCCGGAACAACAACATGACAGAAGTTGCCAGTACAACTGTTAGGTCTTCCCGAGTCTGGCTGTTTTTTAAGGTGTCTGCAGATAATTCCAAAAAGGCCATTTGCAACACCTGCCATGCCAGCATCAGCAGGGTAGCAAAATTAGCAGCCTGACCACCACCAACATGATCAGGCACATGGCAGCAAAGCACCCGACTTTGTGGGATGTACAGCAGAGTAAAGGAGAATTATCTGCAGATGAAACTGCTGCATCTTCCACTGTTGTGCGTGCAAGACAATCCCCTGTCCATACTGCAGGCAAAGATGCCTCCTGTCCTTCACCTATAGTTGCACAAGCAGAAATAGCACCATCATCAGCCACGTCCTTGTCCCAGCGCAGCGTTCAGTTATCCATACACCCATCTTTGGAACGCAGGCGCAAATACGCTGCCAACGCCCCACATGCCACACTTCTAAATGCACACATTTCGCGACTGCTTGCGCTGGAAATGTTGCCTTATAGGCTAGTGGAGACGTAAGCATTCCACGACCTAATGGCGGCAGACGTCCATGTTACTCGGTCCCTAGCCGACACTATTTTTCCCGGAGTGCCGTCCCCGCATTACATAAGCACGTGTCATAAAACATCAAACATGCCCTTAACAACGCAGTTTCAGGCAAAGTCCACCTAACCACGGACACGTGGACAAGTGCTTGCGGGCAGGGCCGGTTCATCTCGCTGATGGCACACTGGGTTAATATTTTGGAAGCCGGGACCCAGTCTGAGCTTGGGACGGAACACGTCCTTCCGACACCAAGGATTGCAGGCCCAAACTCAGTGAGGGTTTCACCCACGGTGTACAGCTCTTGCACGTCATGCTCCTCAGCCTCCTCCTCCACTTCACCCTCCACACCAGTCCCAAGCTGGAAGCTCTGCAGCACTGCCTCGGCTAAGCAGCAACAGGCAGTGCTGACGCTAATATGCGTAGGTGACAAATCCCACAACGCTGAAGAGTTGTGGACAGCTCTGAAACAGATTACTGGCTCACACCGCTGAACCTACAGCTAGGCATGGTCATGTGTGACAATGGCCGGAACCTGGTGGCGACTCTGAGGCGAGCTGACACATGTTCCATGCGTGACCCATGTGCTCCACCTCGTGGTTCAGTGGTTTCTTAAAGCCTACCCGGAGCTGTCTGATCTGCTCGTCAAAGTACGCCACCTATGTGCCCATTTTAGAAAGTCAGCTACTGCTTCTGCCGCCCTTGCCGGCTTTCAGCGGTGTTTGCAGCTTCCGGCTCACAGACTGGTGTGTAATGTCCCCACGCGTTGGAATTCCACACTGCACATGTTGGTTAGGATTTGTGAGCAGAAGAGGGCAGTTGTTGAGTAGCAGCATCAACTAGGCCGTCGGTATACGGTTCAAACTCCACACATAATACCTCAGGAGTGGACAGTGAAACTTTGAGGACTGCACCAAGATGGTGAGCGGTGATGACACCATCATTAGGGTCACCATCCCGCTTCTCTGTCTTCTAAAACGCTCTCTGCTCAAAATCAAAGACAATGCATTGCAGGCGGAGCAGGATGAGTTGGAGCAAGAAACCGTACCGGGTGATTACACACAGCCCAGCCTCATCTCATCCCAACTTGCATTGGAGGACTATGACGAGGTGGATAAAGAAAGAGAGCTACTTTCATGCGGAATTGACGGTAATACATGCACAACCGTCAGACCGTTGGTTCAGCGTGGATGGCCAGAGGACAGAGGAGAGGAGGAGGAGGAGGATGATGAGGCCAGCATGGACAGTCATGCTGATGGTGAGGACCCTGAAGTCTTGCCTGTTAACAGCCTGGCGCACATGGCTGACTTTATGTTACGCTGCCTGTCTCGTGACCCTCGCGTTATCAACATCTTGGCGGACACTCATTACTGGTTGGTGACACTTTTAGACCCACGCTACAAGGAGAACTTTATTTCTCTTATTCCCGAAGCGGAGAGGTATACAAAAATGCTGCAGTACCAGACGGCCATAGTCGCGGAATTAGTCAAAAAATTCCCTTCAGAAAACGCTAGCGGCAGAGGTCACGATTCGGTGGACAACCAAGGCGTCCGGCCGAGAGAGGCACAAGTCCAATCCAGCAGAGGTAGGGGAACACTCTCAAAGATCTGGGACACTTTTCTCAGCACCTCCCGTACCACAGGCCCTTAGGTGCGGGGTAGTGTCACAAGGAATGCAAAGTTTGCCAAGATGCTGAGGGAGAACCTTGCTGATTGTACTAAAGTGCTCCTAGACTCCTCTGTGCCTTATAATTATTGGGTATCCAAGCTGGACACGTGGCAGGAATTGGCTCTCTACGCCTTGGAAGTCCTGTTCTGCCCTGCTGCTAGCGTTTTGTCAGAGCGTGTTTTTAGTGCCGCAGGTGGAATCATTACTGATAAACGCACCCGCCTGTCAACTGAAAATGCTGACAGGCTGACTCTGATGAAGATGAACAAGGGTTGGATTGGGCCTGACTTCACCACACCACCACCAAATGATAGCGGAATTTCAATTTTGTGCCTGTAAATTGCCATGCACCTCCGCACAACCACACATGGGTACACACTTCATGTCTTTGGCTACTTGCTGTACTGCTCCTCCTTCTCCTCATCTGCCACCATCATATAATCAGTGCCACCGTGGTTCATGATGCCAAAAAACAATTTATTTACATCATATATATGATGATGATGACCCTAACCGTTCAAAAGTTAGCAGTAGTTTCATGTATACCCCCAGGGGTAAATGTTTTAGTCCATGCTTACAGAATGGGTATTACAAGTACAGGAGACCTGCTCCTTTGTAATGGGAACAATATTTAGAGGCTCTCCATGTTTCTTTCCAGGGGCATCGCAATGCCTCCCAATTTTTGGCTTCCCTGCCTATGGGAATCCTACAAAAGACCCACTTCCTTATAATGGGCACATTATTTATAGAGGCTCTCATGCACGCCTCCATCCAGGGGCATGGGAGGCCTCCCAATTTTTTTTTTTTTTAAATCTTTCATATAATCCTACAAAACTAACATCCACCACCTCTGTGTCACCAGTGGGTCTGAGCCTTAATATTTTTTCCATGAAAATCCGTTTTGGTTTCATATTGTGACGTTTTCTTGACAGTCTGTAAAAGTGGCGTAATAGTCTGACAACATTGTTCACCGCAGTGACCTTGGGGTCTGAAATGCTTCCAGCGGTCTTCCCCATGCTGTTCCCATGTCATTTCAGCACTGTTCTGATACTTTTGTGACATTTTTAGGGTTTTTCCATGCTGCCGGGGGTCATGTCAGAAAAATACTCGTATCTCCCATAGGATAACATTGGGCTCGGTGCTCGGGCCGAGTACACGAGTATCTTGGGATGCTCCGCCCGAGCTTCCAGCACCCGAGCATTTTAGTACTCGTTCATCTGTAATTTTTAGCAGAAAAAAAACTTAGAATTTTTATCTTTAAGTTTGAAGCCTGAAATGTGGCAAAAGGTTGAAAAGTTCAAGGGGCCAAATACTTTCACAAGGCACTGTATATATATATATTACAGTGACCCGATCTCATATGGGGGGGGAAAAATGTGGTAATCTTGTTAGTCTGGACCCCACAAAATGATTCCCCTTTCCAGATATTGAGATAGCCAAAATTTGAGCTCGATCAAACGACGTTAAACCGTGCCGCTCGTCGCTCAAAGTTTGAAAAAATGCAAATTTTTGGCCAAAAAGCCAAAGACATATGGAGCCATAACTCCAGAACGGTAAATAATAAAAACACGATTAATATCTCAAAAGAAAGCTAATGTTGTTCTTCAAAATTTATATTTTATACATAATTGTTATTTTAAGTCAAACTGAGTTACAACAGCTTTTAGCCCCAAGAACGTTCAGCGGTGTCAGTGTGCGGCGTGTGTCAGTGTGCGGCGGTGTCAGTGTGCGGCGGTGTCAGTGTGCGGCGGTGTCTGTGTGGTTCACAGGTATGTGCTGGAGAAGCAGAGATCACAGGGATACGGTGAGCAGAGATCACATAGATCACAGCAGGGGTCCTTGGAGCAGAGATCACAGCAGGGGTGCGGGGTCCTGGGAGCTGATGTTCCCTATCATGCTCCTCCGGAAATGCTGCACCTTAGACCCACCTGCCCTAGAGGGAAATGCCGGGATCTGTCAGTACTTGGAGCTTGTTCCAGGTGATCCCAGTTCCTCAGAAGTTTGTGTGCTCTGTCTCTTTTGTGATCCCTTGTGTGAGCTGTCTCTTTTGTGATTGATCCCTTGTGTGAGCTGTCTCTTTCCTCCATTGTGTGTGCTGTCTCTTTTGTGATTGCTTGTTTGTGTGTGCTGTCTCTTTTGTAAACCCTTGTGTGAGCTGTCTCTTTTGTGATCCATTGTGTGAGCTGTCTCTTTTGTGACTCCTTGTGTGAGCTGTCTCTTTTGTGATCCCTTGTGTGTGCTGTGTCTTTTGTGATTCCTTGTGTGTGCTGCCTCTTTTGTGATTCCTTGTGTGTGCTGTATCTTTTGTGATTCCTTGTGTGTGCTATCTCTTTTGTGATCCCTTGTGTGTGCTGTATCTTTTGTGATTCCTTGTGTGTGCTGTCTCTTTTGTGATCCCTTGTGTGTGCTATCTCTTTTGTGATCCCTTGTGTGTGCTGTCTCTTTTGTGATTCTTTGCTGTCTCTTTTGCCATTCTTTGTGCGCTGTCTCTTTTGTGATTCTTTGTGTGTGCTGTCTCTTTTGTCATTCTTTGTGTGTGCTGTCTCTTTTGTGATCCCTTGTGTGAGCTGTCTCAGCCCCATTTGATTTCACAGTGCATTATACACTGCAAATTCAAATGTAAAATTCAGTCAAATGTATTAAAAATAATAAAGATTGTTATACTTACCCTCCGCCGAGTGCTCGGTAACTGGCAGCCAGGAGCAGTAGCAGGCAGTTTCCTGCTAGGACCTTGCATGATGTCAGAATGACATCAGCGTTCGGCGCTGTGATTGGCCTGCTCGCAGTCATGTGATATGTCACGCGCATCACAGCACCGAACGCTCAGGTCAGGGATAAACAGCATCATGAAGACCAAGGAACACACCAGACAGGTCAGGGATAAACTTCATCATGAAAACCAAGGAACACACCAGACATTTCAGGGATAAATGTCATCATTGAAACCAAGGAACACACCGGAAAGGTCAGGGATAAACAGCATCATGAAAACTAAAGAGCACACCAGACAGGTCAGGGAGAATCAGCATCCTGAAAACCAAGGAACCCACCAGGTAGGTCAGGGATCAAATAGTATCATGAAAACCAAGTAAACCACCAGACAGGTCAGGGATAAAGATGTGGAGAGGAGGAAAGCAGGGTTATGTTATAAAAATACTATATTATAGCAAAAACACCAGAGCGGGTATGGAGGGGCCTCCTATTAAACCCACCAGCTGTGTGTAGTAGGGTTGCAGGTAGAACTTTTTCATGTCTTGTTTGCAGACTTACGAAATATACAACTGCCAATGTGATAGATAAACTCTGCACTAAACTTGCTGGTTGTGGGCTGAGAAAGTACAATACCAGACGTTGTGCAGTACATGTACGGTGAGAGGAATTTTATTAAGGATACTAGAAACTGAAGATAACAATATTATAAAAAAATATAAAAAACTCACTTAGAGTGAAAGGTTTAAAAATTAGTCATTAAAATGTAAAGAAAAAATGAAGTAATTGCCTATACAGACGATACAACACTGATGGCAACAAGCGTAGATGGAAGAAAGGACTTAATACGGAGAGTCAAGATGGAAAGCTCCATCATGGGACTAATGCTCAATACAAAGAAGACAAAGATACTGAGTACTGCCAGGTACGACCTGGACACATATGAATACTGGCAGGTACAACCGGGACAAGTAACAACTGCCAGGTACGACCTGGACACATATAAATACTGGCAGGTACAACCGGGACAAGTAACAACTGCCAGGTATGACCGGGACAGGTGTGACTACTGCCAGGTACGACCGGGACACATATGACTACTGCCAGGTACGACCGGGACACATGTGACAGGGCACCCCTGCTGGGGATTGCCACCGGACCCATCGGTGCAAGGAGACACATACACATTGGTACACACAGCACGCAACACTTTCCACCCCAGACCTGGAGGGGGAGCCCTACTTGCTGCCTTAATTAAGTTCCCTTATAAGGATCCAGTCCTGAGGGGAGGAGTCAGTTAGTCTGCTCAGAGCAGTGAAGGGAGCAGTTTGTTCCAGTCAGACAGTGAAGAGAGCAGTTATAAGGAGCTGGTTGCTGGTACCAAGCAGGCCCAGAACCAGGGGACACTGACCAGCTGTGCAGCGCCCTAGGGAGAGGAACGGAGGGCAGTGGAAGGAAGAAGAAGGGAACGTACCAGGTATCCCTTTAGCCCACCGGAGTCCAAAGTTGCTACTCATCCAAGTGTAGCAGTGAAAACCCCGATCCACCAGGAGAATTTAGCTCCCTGAAGTTCCCCAAGTAAGACACCAACCTGACCAAGTATAGGACTAGGGGCCCAAGAGGAGAATAGGAATCCCCACAACAAGGTCCTCATTGTCAGTTGGAGAGCGGTACTGTGGCGCCCCGCAGCGAGTGCGTCACAGAAGGGTACTGCACCCCTGACTGAAGGTGCAGTATTCTCCGTCTCGGTGATGAACAGGTTAATCCCAAGGCTCCATGTTCCACATGCAACATCTATAGGCAGAGGACCAATTAGAGGTCCTGGTGGGAGGAGAGTCAGATGCATAGCAGTGGGGAAAGAGAGAAAGAGTTAGAAAGTGGGAGAGACAAGAACAATAATAGACGTCGTGACAGTACAGCTAACAGTGAGGGCACCGAGAAGCGGTGACCCAGAAGCGAAGGGGGCCAAGTAAACACGTAACCAAGTAACAAGTGAAAAGAAGACCCGAGCCCAGTCCAACCGGAGTACCGGCTCTGAGGTAGTGCAGACATCCATCGCTGCACTACGCAACCGGAGTGATTGACGGCTCTATAGGAGCGCTATACATGCACCACCATCACCGCAGCTGTACCGGGAGGGGTACCCACCATTGAGGTCCAGGGACCCATCGGGAGCCGCCAGGCCAACGGCTCGGGTGCCCACTAGAAGTTCCTCTGTATCCTGACCTGGTACGTGGAAGGCAGCAAAGAGTAACAAGGGACAGTCAGTTTATAGAAAGACACTGTGGAGCCTTGGAGGGACACTGTTCATCACAGGGACCACCAGGTTCGTTACCTAAAAGTGAAACCGTTATCCCATGTACCGTGTGTAAGTAAAGACCCGTGCAGAGGAGCATCGTGTCCGAGCCTTCTTTCAGAACTGTCATTAACCAATTCATCTACAGAATCAACTGAGCTGCCGTATTCTATCACTTCAGCTCCTGACCCCGGGGACTCCCGCTCGTCCTGTAGGGAGCGGATCCATCTTGCTGCAGCCCATCCCCCGGAGGTCTAAGCAGCGCCGGTGCCATCACCGGACCCCTACAGGTGGCGTCACAAAATAACGAACTTTATTCCTTTATTAATCTTATTTTACCTTTCATTAACCACTGGGCCTCCACAGCCTCAGGCACAGAACCATGACCACAGCCAGCGCCTGAGACCTGAGGACCTGGCTTACGGTGAGTCAGTACCCTGAGAGGGATAAGGAGCGGCAAGTTCCGTTTCAGGCAGGACATACCCCAATCACCGCACACACCAAGAGAGGAGGCCTCACAACTCTCCAAGGTGAATGCCGCAAATTGCACCAAGAACCTGGTTGTCCTCCTGGACTGTACCAGTTACCAGACATCAGTAAAAAGGTACCGAAACAAAGACTAATGTGTGTGTGTGAGTGCTTGCTTCACTGCCGCCGTCCACAGCGTCCACCGCAGAAACGCTACAATGACTCCCCTCATCCATCCCCGCTGCCCTGTGGTAAAGCTCCACCTGTGGGGAGCTGTACTACTCTGAGCTACACCTCCATCACCTCAGCGGCCGGCCACAGTGCTGGTATGCACATTACTAGGTACTACAGGTGGTGTCACGTTAACATTCCACCATCATCACCTCTATCTCACCACTGAGGGTCCAGGGCACGAAACCGGGAACCGACCAGCCGTGATACCCCACCAAAGTAACCATCCGTCCCGGTATCCGAGTACCCTCCAACCCTGTTGACCGCTTCATGACTACTGCCAGGTATGAACGGGACACTTGTGACTACTGCCAGGTACGACCGGGACACATGTTACTACTGCCAGATAAGAGCGGGATACATGTGACTACTGCCAGATAAGAGCGGGACACATGTGACTACTGCCAGGTACGACCGGGACGAATCTGACTACTGCCAGGTACGACCGGGACACATGTGACTACTGCCAGATAAGAGCGGGGTATAGGGCTTACTACAACAATAAATTGAAGCAACTGCCCAATAATATATTGAAATTAAAGGGTGAAAGGTTGAAGGGGTTAAAACTTAACCTTTATTGTCATCTCTTAAAAATGACTATAGAGTCAATAAAAATATAAAAAATACTACAAATAGTGCAAGATAGCACTGTGACTGTCACCAGTGTCAGTGATATAAAACTATCCCTGTATAGTCACAGGGTCATAGTGTATAGGGTTACCAACCTCGCACCTTCTATTTAACAGTACCAGAGGTATACCCCTATATCTCTCACTACCTAGATCAAGGTCCCACTATCTCTTGTGGTCCTTAGGTGAAAGAGATATGTAACGAGAGCACAGTAACCCCACACTTCCCAAATTAGAAAGATCTCACCGGGTTGTCTCTTGTCGTTACCACTTGAGTCTTCCCAACTCCATATGGTCCTATGACTTTTTCGACCAACGGGTTGCCGACTCAACAATTGTTAATTTCATACATGCCACCACGTCCTTCCTCCCGACGCATTTCGTGTCAAACTCTCATCAGGGAAGTCATGGTTTTCTGGAAGCAGGGACCGCTACACCGCTGCAGATCCCCCTTGTGGTCTATGGCAAAGTTTTGATGCCTGAAGCAGTGCAAAAAGTTTACATTAGTACACCGGTTACACTGCAACAATGCTCAATCCTGTTTCCCAATTGTAGTTACACCACCCTCCATGCCCTCACCACTGGTAACACTTACCCAGCCTAGCTGTGCATAGCATCTGTGGTTTGAACAACCCGCCGCGGTCATTTCCCGCTATTTATGACTGCTTCCATAGCAGTCACGTGTTGTTTCGCGTCGCCGGAAGTGACGCAGGTGCGTCGCCGTTTTACGTCGCTCCGGCGATGTGGAACGCACGTGCGCACCACCTTACGTCGCTCGAGAGATGTGGAATGCACGTGCGTTCCACTTTACGTCGCTCCAGCGATGTGAAACGCATATGCGTTCCACGCTCCTTCCTGGATCTAACTCATTGGTTGGGAGTGAGTGTGAGGTGTAATCACTCCCTCCAGGGGGAGGAGCCTCTCAGGAATGTGGGAATCACCTACTTACACACATTCCTTTACATCCGAGATCTCCTATCCACAGCGAGGTCTCTCTGTGTTTCCCAAAAGGGTATTTAGAGGATTCCTGTCGCATCAGTATACTGTATTACACTTCCCAATTGTTTTATACTTGCGTTTTGTGGAGTGCTCCTAATAGAGATTGCCCACTTCAAAGTCCATATTCCCAATCCAATCGTACATTTCCCAGCGGCTGCAGACCAGGCCAAGGGAAGGGGGGTTTAAAGGCTCACATTTTGAGATTATGGTGCATGATGTATACTTGCAATAACCAAGGTCTCCCAATTTGGCATAGTGGAGAGAGTTCGTATTGGGGTACAGTGAAGGAAGATAGGACCCAGAAACCGCACCAAAGTGTCCATTCCCTCCCCACTACAGGTATCCTATACACATTTGGACTATCCCTGCCTAGCCGTGGAGGTTGGCACCCAATGTACGGAGTCGGCGCCCTCACTCGACGTCGTCTTTCCCTCCTAAACTTTCCCTGTTCTAGTGTGCCCCCAAGAATGGAGTATAGGACAGAGCTTCATTTAAGCCCCTCGGGGCTACTGTCCCCAGGGTAAAGATCCAGAAGCATTCTTTTCTTAGGATTTTTCCGTCCCAGTCTCCGCCTCGTACTCCATTCCCTCCCCACTACAGGTATCCTATACACATTTGGGCTATCCCTGCCTAGCCGTGGAGGTTGGCACCCAATGTACGGAGTCGGCGCCCCCACTCGACGTCGTCTTTCCCTCCTACACTTTCCCTGTTCTAGTGTGCCCCCAAGAATGGAGTATAGGACAGAGCTTCATTTAAGTCCCTCGGGGCTACTATCCCCAGGGTAAAGATCCAGAAGCATTCTTTTCTTAGGATCTTCACATCTTCCCCCCGGATGTTGCTGTGTATAAATGGAACTATGTCTCCATGATTTCACTGAAGCCAGTAAGTTACCTGTGGAAAACCTGTCACCTGCAGCTGCGTGTAAAGGTACCATAAGTGCTTTTCTCTCCCTATAGCTGACATTTGGGCCCTGATTATCCATTATATAATTGCCGTAGTGACTTCCGTCGCGACCGGCGCTACTTCCTGTGGCTTTGTTCGCGTAGCTCGGAACTTTCTCCAGGACTCTGTCCGTGGCCGCATAGCGGCCACGCGACTCGCGAAGCAATGCCCGCAAAGCGGGCATTGCGAGTCATTGCCCCACGAACAAAGCCACAGCATGGGGCTGTAGTGTACACCGCTATGGTATACTACAGCCCCATGCCTATACGCCTGTTCGCCCGTAAGCTCCCGCTGCTGTCGCTACCCCCACCCCCTAACCCCCCCTCGCCCCTAAGCCCCTACCCCCTAAGCCCTGCCGCATCCTAAGCCCCTACCCCCTAAGCCCCGTCACATCGCCTCTAAGCCCCTACCCCCTAAGCATCGCCGCCTCCTAAGCCCCCGTCGCTGTTCCCTACCCCCTAAGCCCCGCCGCATCCTAAGCCCCCGCCGCCCCTAAGCCCCTACCCCCTAAGCCCCGCAGCCTCCTAAGCCCCCCTCGCTATCCCCCCGCCGCTGGCGCTATCCTCTAAGCCCCGCCGCCCCTAAGCCCCTACCCCCTAAGCCCCCTAAGCCCCCGCCGCCCCTACCCCCTAAGCCCAGCAGCCTCCTAAGCCCCCCTCGCTATCCCCCCGCCGCTGCCGCTATCCTCTAAGCCCCACCGCCCCTAAGCCCCTACCCCCTAAGCCCCGCCGCCTCCTAAGCCCCCCTCGCTGTCCCCCGCCGCTTCCGCTATCCCCCGCCGCTGCCGCTATCCTCTAAGCCCCGCCGCCCCTAAGCCCCTACCCTCTAAGCCCCGCCGCATCCTAAGCCCCCGCCGATACCCCCTAAGCCCTATCCTCTAAGCCCCGCCGCCCCTAAGCCCCTACCCCCTAAGCCCCGCCGCCTCCTAAGCCCCCGCCGCCCCTAAGGAGAAGGTGTGGAAGGAAGTGATAACAAGTAAGAGAGGGCTTTTGAAGAACGCCAAGGTTTTGGAAGATGCCGAAGCATGATATAAGACTGCTCAGGATACGAGGAAGTTATTGTGGATTGAAAATCGTGACCCTGCTACTGGTGAATACACGTATACTGCACCACCTGACAAGATGACACTGGCAGAAGCTGCTGCATCTGTGCCTATGCTGACACATTCCAGATACCCACACAGACCCACCACCCTTTGTCCAGTTCTCAATATGGATGGCATACCTTACACTCCAGCAAACCAGGGTGCACCCACTTCCTCTCAAGCTGCCCTCTTAGCACAGACCAGACCCCACTCTGCAGCCATATTACCTCCACCAGTAGTATCCGGAATATACATGAGCAGGGACGGGGTTGAAACAGGAGATGGAGAGGAGGAGGCTGCTGATGAAGAAGACCAGATGGCATGGGGACAGGAGGGATTCACAGTTGGGCCTGGAGCTAGGTCAAAAACTCTACAGTATCCCTCCCCAGCCTTAATGGATCCCCTCTCATCATTAAGAAATCATGGAGGCATGCCCTTAATGAAGACAGAACAGTCACAATTGGGAGCAGCAGGTGGAGATGAGCGGACACATCACCGGCTACAGTCTACTTCGCCAACACAGCACACTCCCCAGGATAGGGGAGGTGGAAGACAGACCTTATCAATGTACGGGGGTACACAGGCCACAACAGGCAGCTCTACGCATGGCTCAGATCAATCACACCGATTGACACAGAATGAAGACCCTTCACAGCATTCTCCTCGTACCAGGCTAGGCAGATATGTCTCCTGGAAGCCTCAGGAAGCTGCCACATTGGTGAACACGTCACCGGACCCTGACAAGCAACCTATGCCCTTTCACCGGAAGATGAGCCAGATTCAGAAGACTCACGCTGCCTCATGGGAAGATCTTATGGGATTGGCTGAAATCAAAGCAGGAGACTCCGTCTGGCCAGTAATGCGCCCAGCTCTGGAGCCTGCACCAGGTACTCAGGAATATCGTAGAACATTCGAGTCTGGTGAAGCTTTCTTACTCAAGCTGTATGCCTGGGCTAAGGACCGTCTGGCAGAACAAGCAACCTCTGTCCAAGACATAATGCAAGAAAAAGGGGAAAGTGTAGAAAACAGGGGCGGACCTACTGTGGTGCAGCTGGAGCAGCTGCACCAGGGCCCCGACCGGCTAGGGGGCCCCTGAAGCCTGCAGGGTGGCCCCCAGCCGACCCCCATGACCCTGTGCCAGTGTGCCAGAGGAGAGGGGGGTCAACCGAGGGAAGCTTACTGCTTCCCCTGGCTGAGCCCGCCCCTCCTCTCCTCTCTCCTCTGCTGCCCCGGCTCCGAGGAATGTGCTGCTCGCTCGATGCAGGTAGGAGCAGCAGCACATATGGGTGCCCCCCTTCTCGGTCCGATAGCAACCCTCCCACAACCCCCCCCCAGCGGCTGATAGCACAACCCCCCCTTCCTCCCCGGTCCTCACCGTCGGCTGCTGCAGCAGGACCCCCCAGTCGCAAGGTCTGCCACTGGTAGAAAGGTTCTACTACCGGCTGAATCAGATGTTCACAGACCTGGGATTTGATCACCATGAGAAGTCCCATAGCCAGATATGGATACAAGCCTTCGTCCAAGGTCTTCTTGAACCCGTACAGAAGCAGGTCCAGACAACTAGACCTGAATACAGACGATTGGACCCAGATATTATATTTCAGGTGGTAAGGGGCATAGAAATGAACAAGCCTTCAAAACCTCCCCGGAACAGTAATGTTATGGTGTCTCAGAACCAAGGAAACGGGGGGGGGGGGGGGCAAGAAATGGAGTCACCTGCTACAATTGTGGGAAGATAGACCACATAATGAGGAACTGCAGATCTTCTCAACATCGCAGTCAGACAGCTGAGTTCAGAGCATTGTTGCAAGAACAGCTCCACCACCACCCGCCCCCTCCACCCAGCTATAGGACATAGGCAAGCCGGATCCACCAACTTACAATATGCTCTGCAAACCCAACAGACAAGCTTGCGGCCCGACTCCTACTGTATGTATGGAGGTAGAAGGAAGATCCATCCCCTTCTTAGTGGATACCGGTGCAGCCAGAAGTGTGATAAGATTTGCTGACTTACCTGACTCAGACTGCCTCACAGAAGAAACCATCCCATGTGTGGGAGTTCATGGAGTCATCAAATATACTCCTATGATCCGCCCATTGCGTGTTAGCCTGCAACCTACACAGAGCATGTTATCTCGATTGGTGGTGTCCAACACCTGTCCAGTGAACCTACTGGGCCTTCTTCAGTGTCCCCCTGCACCCCGACTGCCAATATCTCTTTGCCTTCACTCACAAAAATCAGCAGTACACATGGACGGTTATGCCTCAGGGGGCCCAGAATAGCCCTTCCATATTCAGCCAAGCAATGTCCACTATCCTGGAGCCCTGGAAGATGACTCACCCAGCTGTCACGCTCCTCCAATATGTTGATGATCTTCTCCTGTGTTGTGACTCCCTCCAGGAAGCACAAGAAGAATCCATCTCCCGCCTACAGTTCCTGGCCTACAACGGGTGTAAGGCATCCAGAGAAAAGCTACAATTTTGCTTGAACAAAGTTGTGTTCTTGGGACACTGTACATCACACCAAGCCAAACACCTTATTGAAGACAGGAAGACGGCTGTTAAGAACATACCTGTGCCAACCAACCACACTCAGCTACAGTCTTTCCTTGGTCTTGTGTCCTATTGCCATCCTTCGATCCTGGATGCATCAGTGCGCATGCAGCCTCTCTATGACTGCCTCAAAGATATTCCTTTCTGTCTGACAGCTGAAGCCGTAGATGGATTCTACACGCTGAAGGATGCCATCATATGCTCTCCTGCCCTTGGACTCCCTGACTACAAGAAACCCTTCTGCCTGTTTGTGATGGAGAAGAAAGGACATGCCACTGGGTCCTAATACAGTTCCATGGGGGAAGACAGCGCCCACTGTGATGCTACTCTGCCAGACTGGACCAAGTTGCCCATGGAGCATCTACGTGCATGAGAGCTGTCTTTGCAACCCACCTACTGCTGGATAAGACTGCGGATGTTATTCTGGGCCACTGTCTGAAGGTGAAGGCTCCACATGATATCACTGGCATTCTGGCCCAGACCCAACCTAAACATCTCTCTGCTGCACGTCACCTACGGCTATAATGTTCCCTTCTACTCCCAGACAACGTGACAAACCACTACCCCCATCCATGTCTGCACAAGAAGCAGAATTGGGTGCATTGACCGAAGGTTGCAAGATGGCAGCCCAGAAGAAAGCGAACATTTATACTAGGGATGGGAGAGTCTACTCGCTAGGACTCGGTACTCGGCGAGTTTCCCAGCGATTACTCGCACAGTAACGAGTCCAATGCAAGTCAATGGCAATCCTAGTTTTGTCAGAGTTTACTTTTTCTCACTCGCTAGACTCGCTATATCACATCGCTATGTAGCTTGAATCTCCCCAAATTGTATAAACAATCGCACCGCTTCATGGATACCCGCTGTCAGCAGCGAGTCTGAGCGAGTATGAGTGAGTCTACGAATCCGAGTCCTGTATACTGTATTCGGGACTCGCGAATACAGAATCTGTTATGTTCCGACAAAGCTTCCGAGACAGCCTAGTGTGTTAGGTCAGAAAACTTGTGAAGATGGACAAGCATGTTAGCCAATCATATTCAGAAATGCCACAGCCATGTTGGTTGTGGCAGGACTATGATTGGCTTCTGTCCATCGTGATGCCTATGTCATGTATGAGAGGTGAAGCTGTATATAAGCCTTGCCACCGCCATTTCCTCCACATTCCTGTGAGATCTGAGCCTAGTGCAGGGTGAGGTAGATGCTGGAGCAGATCATAGGGAGTGTCAGTCAGTGTAGGGAAACTTCAAGATTCCTTATATTTAACCCAAACAGCTCTTCTGAGAGCTACCAGGAGGACAGAGGAGTACTGTGTAGAGGACTGTAGGTAGGCAGGCAGGGATTTGCACATTACTCGCTATTACTCGCTTCCCCATTCATTAACATTGGACTTGCTAGACTCGCAACGAGTAGCGAGTCCCGGGCTCGGACTCGTTAGAGTCAAGCGATTCCGAGTAATTTAGGACTCGCCCATCACTAATTTATACCAATTCCGATATGGATTTGGCATCTGCCAAGACTACGGTCCTATCTGGAGGGCAAGAGACTTCATTACAGCCAATGGAACTCTAATACGCCACCATAGAGCGGTGAAGGAATTGCTAGAGTCCTTGCTGATGCCACAAAGAGTCACGGTACTTAAGGTAAAGGCACACACTGGAGGGACCTCAAGAGAAGCCGTGGGGAATGACTTGGCTGACAGGGCAGCTAAGGGAACAGCAGTGAAGCCACTCATCACAGAACCCTCCAACTTGCATCTTTTGACAGACTCAGGACAAGAAGAAGATTCGGACAAGAAGAAGACGGATGAATAATCCTGGGTGAACATGGTCCTGACCCTGCAGAAGCAAGCATCCAATGAAGAGAAGGGAAAATGGATCCAAGATGGAGCTGTGCAAGATGAGAAGCATCTGATACTACTGAAAGGAAAACCATGCCTCCCACGAGCCGTCTACCCAATGATTGCCAGATGGGCCCATGACCTCACCCATCAATCAAAAATGAAGATGCACAATCTTGTGAGACAGTACTACCACACACCTGGCTTTTCAACAATGGCTGCAAATTACACCAGAAGATGCCTAGTCTGTGCCCCGTGTAACCCAGGAAAAAGAGAGAAAACTCCACAGAAGTGTACACCTAGACCTTGTACCCCTTCCAACCCATACAGATTGACCACATTCTGATGCCGCCCTCAGGAGGATTTGGATATGCACTGGTAGTCGTGGACATATTCTCTGGATGGCCAGAAGCTTTCCCTGTGAAGAACCAATCTGCTAAAACCACTGCAAAGAAACTCCTCTCAGAGATAGTGTGCAGATATGGGGTCCTAGAAACCATAGAGAGTGACCAAGGGCCAGCATTCACACCCAATCTGACCAAAGAGATATGGCAGGCCCTGGGGACAGAGTTAGCCCTCCATACTCCGTATCATCCTGAAAGTTCTGGAAGGGTCGAGAGATTAAACGGGGTATTAAAGGCAAAAATGCTGAAAGCAGCACAGGAAACGGGGAAGCCGTGGCATGAAAGTCTTCCCCTCGCATAATTCAGTGTCAGGCACACCCCAGCTAGTGCAACTAAGCTAAGTCCCTATGAGATTCTGTTCGGACGTGCCCCAGACTAGGGTTGTATTTCCCCCAACAGTTGACCCTACAGTATGACAGTTTGACTAAGTTTGTTACCGAATTAACAAAGCATTTGACTAAAATACATTCTCGAGTCTTTTCTTCTCTCCCAGATCCTCAAAACCTGGAAGGAACCCATCAGATCCAGCCAGGAGATTGGGTTCTCATCAAAAGGTTCAGCAGATGTGCCCTCGAGCCCAGATACGATGGCCCCTTCCAAGTCCTGCTGGTCACCTTCATGGCTGTGAAGGTTGAAGGAAGGCCTACATGGATCCATGCATTCCACTGCAAGAAGGCACCAGATCCAGAAGCCAAAAATGGTTGTTTTGCTCCTTAATCCTGATATATACTCAGTATAAAGCAGGGGGAGGCAGGTTACGAGACGGTGGGAGGTAGTATACAGGACCAACTCTGGGTGGAAAACATAGCAGATAGGCTAGCACTCCAAGTCAAAGCTGCAAGGTATAATAATCCTTTGTGTTCTATTCATAGTGGCTCTAATTTCATGCTGTGTAATACCTTGCCTCAAGAAGATGATGTCTTACGCCATGAAGGAGACAGTGACCACAATGTATGCAGATCTCAGAGGCCCCGATGCTGAAGGAGAAATATACGCCTGAGAATGATGCCATTACCATTGCCGCGAGATCTCTTGGAGAACTATGAGAGTACGAGACCCATCCCATAAGGCAGAGTAGGGACAGTTTAGAGTGCGGCTAAGGCCAACTGCAAAGAGATTCCGACGTTACAATTTGTCTCAATGTTGGTAAAGTCTCCTCCCCTTTTCTCTACCTTTTCCCCCTCCACCGCCTAGGGCAAAGAATGTCTCCAAGAGGAGGGAATGTCATGGCAATAAATACCGTATATACTCGTGTATAAGCCGACCCGTGTATAAGCCGACCCCCCTACTTTTGCCCCCAAAAACTGGGAAAACTTATTGACTCGCGTATAAGCCGAGGGTGGACTCCAGCACAGGTATACAACCCCCAGCAGTGAGGTATACAGCAGCCTCCCCAGTGGTAGTATACAGCAGCCTCCCCAGTGGTAGTATACAGCAGCAGCCCCAGTGGTAGTATACAGCAGCAGCCCCAGTGGTATATGCAGCCCCAGTGGTATATGCAGCCCCAGAGGTATATGCCAGCAGCCCCAGAGGTATATGCCAGCATCCCCAGAGGTATATGCCAGCAGCCCCAGAGGTATATGCCAGCATCCCCAGAGGTATATGCCAGCAGCCCCAGAAGTATATGCCAGCAGCCCCTGAGGTATATGCCAGCAGCCCCAGAGGTATATGCCTGCAGCCCCAGAGGTATATGCCAGCAGCCCCAGAGGTATATGCCTGTAGCCCCAGAGGTATATGCCAGCAGCCCCAGAGGTATATGCCAGCAGCCCCAGAGGTATATGCCAGCAGCCCCAGTGGTGTATACAGCAGCCCCAGGGCTGTATACAGCCGCAGCCCCGGAGGTATACAGGCCCCCCCATCAAGCTCCAGGGCCCCCCCCTTGCGCGGCAGCCTGTGAAGTAAAATCATACTTGCCAGTGTCCTGTCGCGCCGTCCGCAGCTTGCCGACACACGATCCCCGGCTTCATTCTGCGTCTTCGGGCTTCCGACTTCCTCTAGTCGCGGGCAATGACGTCATTGCCCGCGACTAGAGAGGAAAGCGGAAGACGCGAAATGAAGCCGGGGATCGTGTGTCGGCAAGCTGCGGACGGCGCGACAGGACACTGGCAAGTATGATTTTACTTCACAGGCTGCCGCGCAAGGGGGGGGCCCTGGAGCTTGATGGGGGGGCCAGTATACCACCGGGGCTGCGGCTGTAAAATTTATATACTCGCATATAAGCCGAGGGGGGACTTTTCAGCCCAAATTTTGGGCTGAAAAACTCGGCTTATACGCGAGTATATACGGTAGTTAATAATTTATATAAGTTTATTGAAGTCATTCAGAAATCTTCCACCAGCATGGTTATATGAATCCTTGCACCTTCCTCTAGTTATCTCTTCTCCTTCTTCCTCCCCTCCTCTGGAATTTCTCTGTCTCAGATTCTATATAATGTTTTGATGTTCCCGTACCGAATGTACTAACCAAGGCTAAACTGAATTGCTAACTAACACACGAAATATGATTGAATGTTCTCTTCAGAATAAAATGCAACACCCCTTTAAGGAGCCGTATAAAACTGGCTACCTCTCCCTTAATAAAGGTCTTTGTCATTAAGCTCTACTTTGACTTGTTGTCAGCGTGGTTCTTACCGGTGGCGTGCAGACACTTAGATAAAGCATCAATTTGGCGGCAGACACTTAAGAGGACAGCCCACCCGAAAGGTGCAAGGCCTCCCATGACACCAGCAGCTAACAATTTTAATAGCATGTGTATGAGGCCCTCCTTTATGTCTAATACAGGGTGTATGAGGCCCTCCTTTATGTCTAATACAGGGTGTATGAGGCCCTCCTTTATGTCTAATACAGGGTGCATGAGGCCCTCCTTTATGTCTAATACAGGGTGTATGAGGCCCTCCTTTATGTCTAATACAGCGTGTATGAGGCCCTCCTTTATGTGTAATACAGGGTGTATGAGCCCACCTGTATGTCTAATTCAGGGTGTATGAGGCCCTCCTTTATGTGTAATACAGGGTGTATGAGGCCCTCCTTTATGTCTAATACAGGGTGTATGAGGCCCTCCTTTATGTGTAATAGAGGGTATATGAGGCCTTCCTTTATGTGTAATGCAGGGTGTATGAGGCCCTCCTTTATGTCTAATACAAGGTGTATGAGCCCACCTGTATGTCTAATTCAGGGTGTATGAGGCCCTCCATTATGTGTAATACAGGGTGTATGAGGCCCTCCTTTATGTGTAATACAGGGTGTATGAGGCCCTCCTTTATGTGTAATACAGGGTGTATGAGGCCCTCCATTATGTGTAATACAGGGTGTATGAGGCCCTCCTTTATGTCTAATACAGGGTGTATGAGGCCCTCCTTTATGTCTAATACAGGGTGTATGAGGCCTTCCTTTATGTGTAATGCAGGGTGTATGAGGCCCTCCTTTATGTGTAATACAGGGTGTATGAGGCCCTCCTTTATGTGTAATACAGGGTGTATGAGGCCCTCCTTTATGTGTAATACAGGGTGTTGAGGCCTACCTTTATGTCTAATACAGGGTGTATGAGGCCTTCCTTTCTGTCTAATACAGGGTGTATGAGACCCTCCTTTATGTCTAATACAGGGTGTATGAGGCCCTCCTTTATGTCTAATACAGGGTGTATGAGGCCCTCCTTTATGTCTAATACAGGGTGTATGAGGCCCTCCTTTATGTCTAATACAGGGTGTATGAGGCCCTCCTTTATGTGTAATACAGGGTATATGAGGTCCTCTTTATATCTAATACAGGGTGTATGAGGCCCTCCTTTATGTCTAATACAGGGTGTATGAGGTTCTCTTTATGTCTAATATAGGGTGTATGAGGCCCTCCTTTATGTGTAATACAGGGTGTATGAGGTCCTCTTTATGTCTAATATAGGTTGTATGACGCCCTCCTTTATGTCTAATACAGGGTGTATGAGGTCCTCCTTTATGTCTAATACAGGGTGTATGAGGTCCTCCTTTATGTCTAATACAGGGTGTATGAGGCCCATCTTTATGTCTAATACAGGGTGTATGAGGCCCTCCTTTATGTGTAATACAGAGTGTATAAGGTCCTCTTTATGTGTAATACACGGTGTATGAGGTCCTCTTTATGTCTAATACAGGGTGTATGAGGCCCTCCTTTATGTCTAATACACGGTGTATGAGGTCCTCCTTTATGTCTAATACAGGGTGTATGAGGCCCATCTTTATGTCTAATACAGGGTGTATGAGGTCCTCTTTATGTGTAATACAGGGTGTATGAGGTCCTCTTTATGTGTAATACAGGGTGTATGAGGCCCTCCTTTATGTCTAATACACGGTGTATGAGGTCCTCCTTTATGTCTAATACAGGGTGTATGAGGCCCATCTTTATGTCTAATACAGGGTGTATGAGGTCCTCTTTATGTGTAATACAGGGTGTATGAGGTCCTCCTTTATGTGTAATACAGGGTGTATGAGGCCCATCTTTATGTCTAATACAGGGTGTATGAGTCCTCTTTATGTGTAATACAGGGTGTATGAGGTCCTCTTTATGTGTAATACAGGGTGTATGAGGTCCTCTTTATGTCTAATACAGGGTGTATGAGACCCTCCTTTATGTGTAATACACGGTGTATGAGGTCCTCCTTTATGTCTAATACAGGGTGTATGAGGCCCTCCTTTATGTCTAATACAGGGTGTATGAGGCCCATCTTTATGTCTAATACAGGGTGTATGAGGCCCTCCTTTATGTCTAATACAGGGTGTATGAGGTCCTCTTTATGTCTAATACAGGGTGTATGAGACCCTCCTTTATGTGTAATATAGGGTGTATGAAGTCCTCTTTATGTCTAATATAGGGTGTATGAGGTCCTCCTTTCTGTCTAATGCAGGGTGTATTGCAGTTCCTCCTCTTCTAATTGTTGGCAGTCTGTGTATTGTCCTCTTAGGCTTTTTATCTTTTAGTGGCGCGCGTTCATTAATTATACAGGAGATGTCGCGCTGCACATGCCCAGATAAGGTGAATGTTATAATTACATTTTCCGGTGATTACCGGTGAGCGCAGTGTTATTTCTTCTATATCATCTACTATTATAGGTGACATGGGAATATGCTGACACTCGGCCGGGCTATCATGGGGTGCAGGATGCATGTTTTGTTTCTTTTTTTGCCATATATACAAGACATTATGCAGGAGAAATGTTTCCTGAAAATGTTTCCTGTAAGATCCATTTTATCTTGGGTTTTCTATGTTTTATTGTAAGTCTATAAAAGTGGAGTAATCCTCTGCTCCCAGCAGCGACCTGAGAGTCAGAGATCGGCCGGGCATCTTACCCATGATGATACCATTCCATTTCCACGATGTTCCTCTCCCCCCTGCCCTCTTGTTAGGGACTTCTAGAAAAATTCCAGAGTTTCCCAGTGATATCCATTATACTTGCGAGCGTCCAAACTGTTCGATTCATGTAACGAGGACTCGAGGTTTAAGTGCTCTCTCATTACTACTGTAGCACCCCAGGGGTTAAGTGCCACAGTGATATCAACAAGGGTTAACTCCCCATACAACACCTAACACTGCACCAGCACCTCTAGGCCAGAAGGGGGAGCTAAAGCAGCTCACCTATATATTCTGGTGTAGAGAGGAAGTAGTTAGTTCAGTTCCTGGAAAAACTGAGGAAGAGAGACTGTGGTGTAAAGAGGCTGCCTTAGGCTTGTCCTCAGTCTGCTACTCAACTCCAGGCCTAGCCAGGGTCTGAGGAGGGGAGTCAATAGAAACAGGAGAACACATCTGGGAGATTGAGTTACCTCCTAACTCGCCCGGGAGGAGCGCAGAGACCAGATACTGGATCCAAATCTGTGAGTGAAACACGCAGCACAGTAACACTGGAATAGTGAAGGTTATATATCTACACCGTACCTCAGCGAAGCAACACGGCGGGATCAGAAGCACACGGTAAAGACTCAAGTTGCCTAGCAAAGGGGGTACCTGTGAGGAGAGACGGGGACAGCAGCCTAGCTGAAGCAGCAGCAGGGCCACACACACAGCGCAGCAGTGGGAAGCTGAGGACTCGGTCAGGGTGGGAGCAACACGGCCACGGTACAGACTCCGTGGACAGTTCTCTGTTAACAACATCTGCGGTAAAGACTTGGAAAACGACAAAACCGTGAGTCTGTGTGATCCTTGTGCTCAAACCCTACTTTCCTCCACAAAATGCCATCTCCTCTACTATCACCCCTACTTAGCATCCATCATAGACTGTTATCATCCCTGCCCCAGGGAACCAGGCTCTGCCCGCGGAGAGCTGTTACAAAACCAGCTGCCCAAACATCATCCCCGGAGGTTCTTCAGCAGCGGTGGTCACCCTGACCACAACCCGTGGGTGGCGTCACAACAAACTCCCCTGTAAATATCCCCCATTACTTGTGGGCTCGGGACACAGTCCGGACCAAGACCGCTGTGATCATCCCCAGTGCTACCCCCAGTATGGTACCGAGTACCCGTCCCAGTGGGCTCCACACTATATTTTACCATCTGCTTTATACTCCGTCAATTCGCTCTCTGGGATATTGACATTTCTCAGGGACTTTCCCTTCTGCTGGATAAAATCCTGAGCAGATGAGTGTATACAAGGAAAGTAGAACATGTCCTCAGGCGGTGTGTCACCACAATACCAGAGAGTGCTGACACCGGGAACAAGGAACAGAAGTGACAAAACAACAACATATCCGTAATTATAATAATTGCTCATTCTTGGGCCAAGAACAACAAGGATTGATACTTCTGTCCTACATACTAGAGGTAATCCTCAGTATCTGTATTATTCTGTATATATACACTGCACAGTACCACTTCTCCTGTCCTGTATACTGGGTGTATCCTCAGTATCTGTATTATCCTGTGTATATACACTGCACAGTACCACTTCTCCTGTCCTGTATACTGGGTGTAATCCTCAGTGTCTGTATTATTCTGTATATATACACTGCACAGTACCACTTCTCCTGTCCTGTATACTGGGTGTAAACCTCAGTATCTGTATTATTCTGTATATATACACTGCACAGTACCACTTCTCCTGTCCTGTATACTGGGTGTAATCCTCAGTATCTGTATTATTCTGTATATACACACTGCACAGTACCACTCCTCCTGTCCTGTATACTGGGTGTGATCCTCAGTATCTGTATAATTCTGTATATATACACTGCACAGTACCACTTCTCCTGTCCTGTATACTGGGTGTAATCCTGAGTATCTGTATTATTCTGTATATATACACTGCACAGTACCACTTCTCCTGTCCTGTATACTGGGTGTAATCCTCAGTATCTGTATTATCCTGTGTATATACACTGCACAGTACCACTTCTCCTGTCCTGTATACTGGGTGTAATCCTCTGTATCTGTATTATTCTGTATATATACACTGCACAGTACCACTTCTCCTGTCCTGTATACTGGGTGTAATCCTCAGTATCTGTATTATTCTGTATATATACACTGCACAGTGCCACTTCTCCTGTCCTGTATACTGGTTGTAATCCTCAGTGTCTGTATTATTCTGTATATATACACTGCACAGTACCAATTCTCCTGTCCTGTATATTGGGTGTAATCCTCAGTATCTGTATTATTCTGTATATATACACTGCACAGTACCACTTCTCCTGTCCTGTATACTGGTTGTAATCCTCAGTATCTGTATTATTCTGTATATATACACTGCACAGTACCACTTCTCCTGTCCTGTATACTGGGTGTGATCCTCAGTATCTGTATTATTCTGTATATATACACTGCACAGTACCACTTCTCCTGTCCTGTATACTGGGTGTAATCCTCAGTATCTGTATTATTCTGTATATATACACTGCACAGTACCACTTCTCCTGTCCTGTATACTGGGTGTAATCCTCAGTATCTGTATTATTCTGTATATATACACTGCACAGTACCACTTCTCCTGTCCTGTATACTGGGTGTAATCCTCAGTATCTGTATTATTCTGTATATATACACTGCACAGTACCACTTCTCCTGTCCTGTATACTGGGTGTAATCCTCAGTATCTGTATTATTCTGTATATATACACTGCACAGCACCACTTCTCCTGCCCTGTATGCTTGATGTAATCCTCAGTATCTGTATTATTCTGTATATACATACTGCACAGTACCACTTCTCCTGTCCTGTATACTGGGTGTAATCCTCAGTATCTGTATTATTCTGTATATATACACTGCACAGTACCACTTCTCCTGTCCTGTATACTGGGTGTAATCCTCAGTATCTGTATTATTCTGTATATATACACTGCACAGTAACACTTCTCCTGTCCTGTATACTGGGTGTAATCCTCAGTATCTGTATTATTCTGTATATATACACTGCACAGTACCTCTTCTCCTGTCCTGTATACTGGGTGTAATCCTCAGTATCTGTATTATTCTGTATATATACACTGCACAGTACCACTTCTCCTGTCCTGTATACTGGGTGTTATCCTCAGTATCTGTATTATTCTGTATATATTCACTGCACAGTACCACTTCTCCTGTCCTGTATACTGGGTGTAATCCTCAGTATCTGTATTATTCTGTATACATACACTGCACAGTGCCACTTCTCCTGTCCTGTTTACTGGGTGTAATTCTCTGTATCTGTATTATTCTGTATAGGTCTGGGAACTTGCTCTCAACCTTATGGAGAGAGCGAAGTAGGTGAGGAGATTGTAAGCCACTTCCCTCTCTCAGATATATGCATATATGCAAATTTGCACTTCACTAAGGAAGTTGAGAAACTCCCGTGTGCCACATTTAAGCAGCTTCCTCAAAGTCATAATCGCTTTCCTACAAGCTTTTAATATAACTAAGGGATTTGTGCCAGATCAGAACCCCAAACTACAGCCGCTGCGTTTCGGGGTACCTGCCCCTCATCAGTGTAGTGTGTGGGATATTCTGATCTGGCAGAGTGAGTGGGCTAAGACAAGGTCTGGGAACTTGCTCTCAACCTTATGGAGAGAGCGAAGTAGGTGAGGAGATTGTAAGCCACTTCCCTCCTCTCAGATATATGCAAATTTGCACTTCACTAAGGAAGTTGAGAAACTCCCGTGTGCCACATTTAAGCAGCTTCCTCAAAGTCACTCTGCACAGTACTACTTCTCCTGTCCTGTATACTGGGTGTCATCCTCAGTATCTGTATTATTCTGTATATATACACTGCTACTGCCACTTCTCCTGTCCTGTATACTGGGTGTAATCCTCAGTATCTGTATTATTCTGTATATATACACTGCACAGTACCACTTCTCCTGTCCTGTATACTGGGTGTAATCCTCAGTATCTGTATTATTCTGTATATATACACTGCACAGTACCACTTCTCCTGTCCTGTATACTGGTGGTAATCCTCAGTATCTGTATTATTCTGTATATATACACTGCACAGTACCACTTCTCCTGTCCTGTATACTGGGTGTAATCCTCAGTATCTGTATTATGCTGTATATATACACTGCACAGTACCACTTCTCCTGTCCTGTATACTGGGTGTAATCCTCAGTATCTGTATATATACACTGCACAGTACCACTTCTCCTGTCCTGTATATTGGGTGTAATCCTCAGTATCTGTATTATTCTGTATACATACACAGCACAGTACCACTTCTCCTGTCCTGTATGCTGGGTGTAATCCTCAGTATCTGTATTATTCTGTATATATACACTGCACAGTACCACTTCTCCTGTCCTGTATACTGGGTGTAATCCTCAGTATCTGTATTATGCTGTATATATACACTGCACAGTACCACTTCTCCTGTCTTGTATACTGGGTGTAATCCTCAGTATCTGTATATATACACTGCACAGTACCACTTCTCCTGTCCTGTATACTGGGTGTAATCCTCAGTATCTGTATTATCCTGTATATATACACTGCACAGTACCACTTCTCCTGTCCTGTATACTGGGTGTAATCCCCAGTATCTGTATTATTCTGTATATATACACTGCACAGTACCACTTCTCCTGTCCTGTATACTGGGTGTAATCCTCAGTATCTGTATTATTCTGTATATATACACTGCACAGTACCACTTCTCCTGTCCTGTATACTGAGTGTAATCCTCAGTATCTGTATTATTCTGTGTATATACACTGCACAGTACCACTTCTCCTGTCCTGTATACTGGGTGTAATCCTCAGTATCTGTATTATTCTGTATATATACACTGCACAGTACCACTTCTCCTGTCCTGTATACTGGGTGTAATCCTCAGTATCTGTATTATTCTGTATATATACACTGCACAGTACCACTTCTCCTGTCCTGTATACTGGGTGTAATCCTCAGTATCTGTATTATTCTGTATATATACTCTGCACAGTACCACTTCTCCTGTCCTGTATACTGAGTGTAATCCTCAGTATCTGTATTATTCTGTATATATACACTGCACAGTACCACTTCTCCTGTCCTGTATACTGGGTGTAATCCTCAGTATCTGTATTATTCTGTATATATACTCTGCACAGTACCACTTCTCCTGTCCTGTATACTGGGTGTAATCCTCAGTATCTGTATTATTCTGTATATATACACTGCACAGTACCACTTCTCCTGTCCTATATACAGGGTGTAATCCTCAGTATCTGTATTATTCTGTATATATACACTGCACAGCACCACTTCTACTGTCCTGTATACTGGGTGTAATCCTCACTATCTGTATTATTCTGTATATATACACTGCACAGTACCACTTCTCCTGTCCTGTATACTGGGTGTAATCCTCAGTATCTGTATTATTCTGTATATATACACTGCACAGTACCACTTCTCCTGTCCTGTATACTGGGTGTAATCCTCAGTATCTGTATTATTCTGTATATATACACTGCACAGCACCACTTCTCCTGCCCTGTATGCTTGATGTAATCCTCAGTATCTGTATTATTCTGTATATACACACTGCACAGTACCACTTCTCCTGTCCTGTATACTGGGTGTAATCCTCAGTATCTGTATTATTCTGTATATATACACTGCACAGTACCACTTCTCCTGTCCTGTATACTGGGTGTAATCCTCAGTATCTGTATTATTCTGTATATATACACTGCACAGTAACACTTCTCCTGTCCTGTATACTGGGTGTAATCCTCAGTATCTGTATTATTCTGTATATATACACTGCACAGTACCACTTCTCCTGTCCTGTATACTGGGTGTAATCCTCAGTATCTGTATTATTCTGTATATATACACTGCACAGTAACACTTCTCCTGTCCTGTATACTGGGTGTAATCCTCAGTATCTGTATTATTCCGTATATACACTGCACAGTACCACTTCTCCTGTCCTGTATGCTGGGTGTAATCCTCAGTATCTGTATTATTCTGTATATATACACTGCACAGTAACACTTCTCCTGTCCTGTATACTGGGTGTAATCCTCAGTATCTGTATTATTCCGTATATACACTGCACAGTACCACTTCTCCTGTCCTGTATGCTGGGTGTAATCCTCAGTATCTGTATTATTCTGTATATATACACTGCACAGTACCTCTTCTCCTGTCCTGTATACTGGGTGTAATCCTCAGTATCTGTATTATTCTGTATATATACACTGCACAGTACCACTTCTCCTGTCCTGTATACTGGGTGTTATCCTCAGTATCTGTATTATTCTGTATATATTCACTGCACAGTACCACTTCTCCTGTCCTGTATACTGGGTGTAATCCTCAGTATCTGTATTATTCTGTATATATACACTGCACAGTGCCACTTCTCCTGTCCTGTTTACTGGGTGTAATTCTCTGTATCTGTATTATTCTGTATAGGTCTGGGAACTTGCTCTCAACCTTATGGAGAGAGCGAAGTAGGTGAGGAGATTGTAAGCCACTTCCCTCCTCTCAGATATATGCATATATGCAAATTTGCACTTCACTAAGGAAGTTGAGAAACTCCCGTGTGCCACATTTAAGCAGCTTCCTCAAAGTCATAATCGCTTTTCTACAAGCTTTTAATATAACTAAGGGATTTGTGCCAGATCAGAACCCCAAACTACAGACGCTGCGTTTCGGGGTACCTGCCCCTCATCAGTGTAGTGTGTGGGATATTCTGATCTGGCAGAGTGCGTGGGCTAAGACAAGGTCTGGGAACTTGCTCTCAACCTTATGGAGAGAGCGAAGTAGGTGAGGAGATTGTAAGCCACTTCCCTCCTCTCAGATATATGCAAATTTGCACTTCACTAAGGAAGTTGAGAAACTCCCGTGTGCCACATTTAAGCAGCTTCCTCAAAGTCACTCTGCACAGTACTACTTCTCCTGTCCTGTATACTGGGTGTCATCCTCAGTATCTGTATTATTCTGTATATATACACTGCTACTGCCACTTCTCCTGTCCTGTATACTGGGTGTAATCCTCAGTATCTGTATTATTCTGTATATATACACTGCACAGTACCACTTCTCCTGTCCTGTATACTGGGTGTAATCCTCAGTATCTGTATTATTCTGTATATATACACTGCACAGTACCACTTCTCCTGTCCTGTATACTGGGTGTAATCCTCAGTATCTGTATTATTCTGTATATATACACTGCACAGTACCACTTCTCCTGTCCTGTATACTGGGTGTAATCCTCAGTATCTGTATTATGCTGTATATATACACTGCACAGTACCACTTCTCCTGTCCTGTATACTGGGTGTAATCCTCAGTATCTGTATATATACACTGCACAGTACCACTTCTCCTGTCCTGTATACTGGGTGTAATCCTCAGTATCTGTATTATTCTGTATATATACACTGCACAGTACCACTTCTCCTGTCCTGTATACTGGGTGTAATCCTCAGTATCTGTATTATTCTGTATATATACACTGCACAGTACCACTTCTCCTGTCCTGTATACTGGGTGTAATCCTCAGTATCTGTATTATTCTGTATATATACACTGCACAGTACCACTTCTCCTGTCCTGTATACTGGGTGTAATCCTCAGTATCTGTATTATTCTGTATATATACACTGCACAGTACCACTTCTCCTGTCCTGTATACTGGGTGTAATCCTCAGTATCTGTATTATTCTGTATATATACACTGCACAGTACCACTTCTCCTGTCCTGTATACTGGGTGTAATCCTCAGTATCTGTATTATTCTGTATATATACACTGCACAGTACCACTTCTCCTGTCCTGTATACTGGGTGTAATCCTCAGTATCTGTATTATTCTGTATATATACACTGCACAGTACCACTTCTCCTGTCCTGTATACTGGGTGTAATCCTCAGTATCTGTATTATTCTGTATATATACACTGCACAGTACCACTCCTCCTGTCCTGTATACTGGGTGTAATCCTCAGTATCGGGTCATTCCATGTCAAGTGAACCAATGATTATTACCTCTATATTTTTAATTCTTTTGAGATTTTGTTATTTGATAATAGCATGTCAGACAATGCAAAATGTGAAGAGAAAATTTTTTTTAAAAATTTATTTTTTTTTTAAATGATTTTCAAAGTTCGGAAAAAGTGTGAATTTCGCTGTTGCCTGCCTTTACGTTTCTCCTCATAACTCAGGCTAGGAATAAGATAGAGAGACAAAATAAACACCAATCTACTCAGAACTATACAGGCTTTCATCAGATATGTCACAAGAGGATCTTTGTTAATATTTTACCCATGTGATCGCAAGCGCAAAACTTTAAAACGCATTTCCGAAAAATCGGCGCGCTTTAAATATTTCAAAAACTGCCCATGTGTCTGCTTTGCTCTTAGCCACATCTGTACCAAATTTCAAGTTGGGATCGCAATGGGATCATATTTTAACATATTTTACTAGTAATAGCGTCAATGGGTCATTCCATATCAAGTGATCTAAATAGGAATATATTTTTTTACCTGACGTCTTTAGATTTTTTTTTTTTTTCCTTTATGAAGTACTACTTTAGTTAATTACAAATTAAAAGTTTGGAATTTTTTTCTTTATCAGTTAATTTTTTACAGATTTTTAAAGTTTAAAAAAAGGGTGAATTTTGGCCTGGTATGACTTTACATTTTTTTATCTCGGGCTAGAAATAAGATAGAGAAACAAAATAAACACCATTCTACTCAGAACAGTCCAGGCTTTTACCAGATATGTCACAAGAGTATATTTGTTAATTTTAATTTTTTACCCATGCGAATGCAAACGCAACATTTTGAAACGCATTTCCGAAAAAACGTTTTAATAAAAATTTTCCAAAACTGCCCATGTGTCTTTTATGCTCTTAGCCACATCTGTACCAAATTTCAAGTTGGGATCGTGATGGGATCATATTTTAAAATATTTAACTATGGTTAATCTCATTTTTATTAAATTTTGAAAAAACATATGAAAGACATACATTCAATCTTTTAACAAAATCTTGAGACATATAAAATATACAAAAAGAGAATTCACAAAGTTATTAGTAACTTTAAGATAAGCTGCAAATTTACTTTTGCGCTTATCTCTGGTGCAATATATACTACAATCTAAATATAATTCCAAACACTCAAGTATACAACCTTTCTCAGGGTTTTGAGATGTTCTGATGTCAAGGGGACAAGCAGCCCCAGCAGAATCATTTTTATCACTTGGCCCCTTCTAACAGGTTGACCACGTAAGTGGGTCATTACCCGTTGAGGCCTAGTTGGAATAGTCTATCGACTGGTGTACCGGAAAGGAAGGCCGAAATATTAATGATCTACTCACAGCTCAGAGTTTCCGATACCTGTCTAATGTTCACTAGAATTCTGAAGGTATAGGTGTAGAAAGGAAATACCTAGACTGAATGTATCAGATGGGAAGAAAAGAGAGATAGAAAAGAAGAGAGAGAGAAGAGAAACAAAAACCATTAGAAAAAGTTATACTGGGAAAGAAAAGCCACGTAAGAAAAAAAGAAAAAAAGGAGGGGGGGGACGGGTGAGGTATGGGAAGGAGAAAGGGTACTCATCCCACTGGCTCCCCATCAGCCAGAGGTCGAGCCATATTATCTGTGCTGGAAAAGATACTCCTAAATTCTGCAGAGTCGTGAAAAAGAATCCATTCAACCCAAATCCCTAAGAATTTGTTCCAAGATCCCGACACATCAGCTGCGAGCTCCTCCATTCGATATATGTCCATCAATTCTTTGAACCAATCAAGTAGAGATGGAGCCCGGCTTGATTTCCAGAACCTCGGGATCACAGCACGAGCAGCTGAGATGCAAAAGCGGAGAATATCCCTCTTCTGTAGCCCAATAGGACTTGGAAAAAAGGATAACATTGCCGATTCTGGGCAGCATTCGGCTTGTTTACCTGTTATCCGGGCGTATGCATTGAAAACCTCAGACCAGAACCGCCGGATTTCCCCACAACTCCACCAAATGTGTATCATTGTACCCTTCTCTTCCCCACAGCGCCAGCAGGTATCAGGGGTTCCAGGGAACATGTTCCGGAGTGTCGTCGGGCACAAGTACCATCTAGTGAGCAGCTTATAGCTTCTTTCTTGTGCAGAACAAGGGCTAGCTAGTGAGTGAGTAAATATAAAGCATTTCTGCCAATTAGCTTCTGAAATGCTACACCCCAATTCCCTCTCCCAAGCACGTTGGAAGTAAAGGGTGCCCTGCTCTCTCATGGACCCTAAGGCCTGGTATAGAACTGATATTTTGCGCCTCGGTGGAGCCTCCAGTTGGAATAACCTCTCCAATACGTTGGGCGTCAATCTTACCCTGCAAGAGTGGTCAGCTGAATATAAGTATGCTCTGTATTGGAGAAATTCGAATCACTTAAGAGGTCTCGTAGGTTCTTTGAGTTGTAGCTCTGCCATCGGGGGCAAACCACCACTGGACAGAGTCTGTCCTACTCGGGTGTCATCCACAATCCGCCAACATAAAAATCTCTGCCTGTCAAATCTGGGTGGGAAAGATGGGTTGGAAAAAAGGGGAGTCAAAGGGCTAAGTCTGTCGTTTAAGCGGAGGGTTTTCGTCACTAGGTGCCATACCTTCAAGGTGTTTCTGGTCATGTCTGTCAAAGGTACTAGGTCTGTGGAGTCTTTAGGGGAAATCCAAAGCAGGTGTTTCAGCGGAATCCCCAAACCCTCTTGCTCCACCCCTCCCCATTTCTTGGAGGACGCATGATAATGCCAATCTAGAGCTCTAACAAGAGAGGAAGCCACAAAGTACGCTCGTATGTTGGGTAGTCCAACCCCTCCTCTGGTCTTGGGCAAGGATAGGATATTCATTCACAATCTGGACCTCTTGCCCCCCCAAACAAATCTAAGGATCATAGATTGCATTTTGGAGAGGAAGCCTCTATCCAATAGAACAGGAACTGTCTGAAAAGTATATAAGAGTCGGGGCAAGACATCCATCTTGACTACGTTTATTCTCCCGAACCAGGATAGCTTTAATTGTCTATAGGAGGTAAATGCCGATTCCGCGTTAGTCAAAAGGGGTTGATAATTTAAATTGAATATTTGTTTAAGATCTTTTGGTATAAGGACTCCCAAGTACTTAATGGCTTCTACTTTCCATTTAAATGGGAACTGTTTAGATAGATGAGAAAACCAATTCTCCAGGCAAAGAAATATTGAGTGCCTCGGTTTTGGAGCAATTCACTTTAAAGTTGCTCAATTATCCGAACCGTTCAAACTCCATTAAGACCGAAGGGATGGAGACCAGGGGCTGGGAGATGTAAAGTAGCAGGTCATCTGCAAATAAGGCTAATTTGTGATGACTCTGTCCCAGCTTGACCCCATGGACGCATTCATTGGACCTAAGTGCAAAATATTTAACTATTATAGTGTCAATTCAAAAATCACCAAGAACACAATCAGTCATTTTTTCACAATTGCCCGTCAATAGTTTGAATTTGATATAAAGAAACATAGTCTTGTAACATCTCAAATGAAAGCTGTTACCGTTCTGAGTAAAATGATGCCTCTCCCACTTCATTATCTTATTTCTAGCCTGAGATAAAAAAATGTAAAGTCATACCAGGCAAAAATTCACCCTTTTTTTAAACTTTAAAAATCTGTAAAAAATTAACTGATGAAGAAAAAAATTCTAAACTTTTAATTTGTAATTAACTAAAGTAGTACTTCATAAAGGAAAAAAAAAAAAAATCTAAAGACGTCAGGTAAAAAAAAATATTCATATTTAGATCACTTGATATGGAATGACCCATTGACGCTATTACTAGTAAAATATGTTAAAATATGATCCCATTGCGATCCCAACTTGAAATTTGGTACAGATGTGGCTAAGAGCACAGCAGACACATGGGCAGTTTTTGAAATATTTAAAGCGCGCCGATTTTTCGGAAATGCGTTTTAAAGTTTTGCGCTTGTGATCACATGGGTAAAATATTAACAAAGATCCTCTTGTGACATATCTGATGAAAGCCTGGACAGTTCTGAGTAGATTGGTGTTTATTTTGTTTATCTATCTTATTTCTAGCCCGAGATATGATAGAAAATGTAAAGCCATACCAGGCCAAAATTCGCACTGTTTTAAAACTTTAAAAATCTGTAAAAAATTAACTGATAAAGAAAAAAATTCAAAACTTTTTTTTTGTAATTAGATAAAGTTGTTCTTCATATAGAAAATTTTTTTTAAAAATCTGAGGACGTCAGGGAAAAAAAATATTCATTTTTGGATCACTTGACATGGAATGACCCTATCTGTATTATTCTGTATATATACACTGCACAGTACCACTTCTCCTGTCCTGTATACTGGGTGTAATCCTCAGTATCTGTATTATCCTGTATATATACACTGCACAGTACCACTTCTCCTGTCCTGTATACTGGGTGTAATCCCCAGTATCTGTATTATTCTGTATATATACACTGCACAGTACCACTTCTCCTGTCCTGTATACTGAGTGTAATCCTCAGTATCTGTATTATTCTGTATATATACACTGCACAGTACCACTTCTCCTGTCCTGTATACTGGGTGTAATCCTCAGTATCTGTATTATTCTGTATATATACACTGCACAGTACCACTTCTCCTGTCCTGTATACTGGGTGTAATCCTCAGTATCTGTATTATTCTGTATATATACACTGCACAGTACCACTTCTCCTGTCCTGTATACTGGGTGTAATCCTCAGTATCTGTATTATTCTGTATATATACTCTGCACAGTACCACTTCTCCTGTCCTGTATACTGAGTGTAATCCTCAGTATCTGTATTATTCTGTATATATACACTGCACAGTACCACTTCTCCTGTCCTGTATACTGGGTGTAATCCTCAGTATCTGTATTATTCTGTATATATACTCTGCACAGTACCACTTCTCCTGTCCTGTATACTGGGTGTAATCCTCAGTATCTGTATTATTCTGTATATATACACTGCACAGCACCACTTCTACTGTCCTGTATACTGGGTGTAATCCTCAGTATCTGTATTATTCTGTATATATACACTGCACAGTACCACTTCTCCTGTCCTGTATACTGGGTGTAATCCTCAGTATCTGTATTATTCTGTATATATACACTGCACAGTACCACTTCTCCTGTCCTGTATACTGGGTGTAATCCTCAGTATCTGTATTATTCTGTATATATACACTGCACAGTACCACTTCTCCTGTCCTATATACAGGGTGTAATCCTCAGTATCTGTATTATTCTGTATATATACACTGCACAGTACCACTTCTCCTGTCCTGTATACTGGGTGTAATCCTCAGTATCTGTATTACTCTGTATATATACACTGCACAGCACCACTTCTACTGTCCTGTATACTGGGTGTAATCCTCAGTTCTAATAGGAAAATGAGTTTTTTCCAGTATCACAATTGTGAAAAATTAAAACAAGCCTTTATTTAGAACATCAGTGAAAAATCAGATCCAAGTGTGAATAAAAGCAAACAGAGGCTTACGCGTTTCGGATCATATTTGACCCTTAGTCATAGCAATGTAGTAATGCCCCATCCTTTTCCTCATATTGTAGTAATGTCTCCTATACTGATCCCCTTTTTGTAGTAATGTCCCCCATCCTGTTTCCCTTTTGTAGTGATGCCCCCTATACAGATCCTCTTTTGTAGTAATGCTTCCATACTGATCTTTTTTGTAGTAATTTCCCCATCATGGTCCCCTTTTGTAATGATGTACGCCATCCAGGACCCCTTTTTAGTAATGTCCTCATACTGATCCCCTTTTTGTAGTAATGTCTCCCATCTTGATCCCCTTTTGTAGTGAAATGCCCCATCCTGATCGCCTTTTTTAGTAATGTCCCCATACTGATCCCCTTTTGAAGTGATGTCCCCCATCCTGATTTCCCCTTTGTAGTAATATCCCAATACTGATCCCCTTTTTGTAGTAATGTCCCCATCCTAGTCCTGTTTTGAAGTGATGTCCCCCATCTTTATTCCCCTTTTGTAGTAATATCCCTATACTGATCCCTTTTTGTAGTATTGTCCCTCATCCCGGTTCCTTTTTGTAGTGATCCCCCCGATACAGATCCTCTTTTGTAGAAATGCTCCCATATAGGGATGAGCGAGTACTGCAATAATCGGACTCACCACACTTGCAACGAGTAGGTACCGGTACTTGGTACTCATTGCGAGTATAGCGAGTCCAATGTTAATGAATGGGCAGGCGAGTACTTTCGCAGTGCATCTATATATACACTGTGAAAGTGCACTAAAAATGAATAAAAGTTGTTAAAAAAAATAAAATGTCATACTCACCTATCCGATGCCTGCACCGGGACCGCCAAAGAAGACATCCGATCAACGACAAGGAGCTGTGAGTCTGACAGCCAATCAGATGGCGAGACGTCACAAACCACCTGATCGCTACCAGCCACCTGATTGGCCAAATTGCCAGGTCATTGATGCACATTCAAGACCTAACAATCTGGCCAATGAGGTGGCTGGTAGCGATCAGGTGGTTTGTGATGTCTGGCCATCTGATTGCACATACCGCTACCAGCCATCTGATTGGCTGTCAGACTCGCAGGTCCTTGTCGTCGATCGGATGTTTTCTTTTCCGGTCCCGGTGCAGGCGTCAGATAAGTGAGTAATATATATATATTTTTTTTTTTAACAACTTTTCACTTTTAGTGCACTTTCGCAGTGTATATACTGTATAGATACACTGTGAAAGTTAAAGGACTACTCGCTACTCCCAAGTAATCACAACAGTCTCGGCGAGTAGCCAAATATTGTTACTATTCGGCGAGTACCGAATAGTAACGATTCTACTCGCTCATCCCTACTCCCATAGTGATCTTTTTTGTAGTAATGTCCCCATCCTGGTCCCCTTTTGTAGTGATGCCCCTCATCCTGGACCCCTTTTGCAGTAATTTCCCCATCCTGGTCCCCTTTTATAGTAATGTCCCCCATACTGATCCCTTTTTGTATTAATGTCCCCCATCCTGGACACCTTTTGTAGTAATGTCCCACATATTGATCCCCTTTTGTAGTGATGTCTCCCTTACTGAACCCCTTTTGTAGTAATGTACACATCCTGGACCCTTTTGTAGTAATGTACACATCCTGGACCCTTTTGTAGTAATGTACACATCCTGGACCCTTTTGTAGTAATGTCCACATCCTGGTCCCCATAGTATAGTAATGTCCCCCATGGTGGTCCCCTTTTGTACTGGTGTCCTCAACCTGGTCTACCAAATTTTTACACACGCACACACACACTCACATTCTCATACACTCACTCTCACACACATTCACACAAACATTCTCTCACACACTCACTCTCACACATACACTAACATTCTCACACACTAACATTCTCACACACACACTCTCACACTCACTCACACACTCACTCTCAAACACATTCACACACACATTCTCACACACTCACACTCTCAGATACACACAAATATTCTCTTACACACATTCTCACACACTCACTCTCACATTCTCTTACACACTAACGTGCTACGATAACACACACTCTCACACTCACATACACACTCACTCTCACACACTCACTCTCACACACAAACACACTCACTGTTACACACTCACTCACACACATTCTCACACACACACTCACAAGCACACTCACTCACACAGTCTCTCACACACAGTTTTCTAGCATTCAACATGCCAGCGGTCTAGTGCAGGGGAGAGCCGCGCTCCCTGCTATCTTATGGCTTCCGGCCGCTGCACTGACAAGCTTTGCCGCTCAGCAAGCGCTATGCAAGCCGCTAGCTAATGAGAGGCCCGGAGGTGACGTCATACGCCAACGGCAGCTGTGGGCCTCTCATTGACTGGTGGCTTGCATAGCTATTGCTGAGCAGCAGAGCTTGTCAGTGCCACGGCCTGACATCATAACACAGTGAGGAGCGCAGCTCACTCCCTGCACTAGACCACTGACATGTTCAATGGCATCCATGGCTCGGCGGGCCGCACAGTGAGGCCCCAGGTTCCGCATGTGGCCTGTGGGCCATGTCTTTGAGACCCCTGGTGTAAGCAATGTTGCTTTTCACTTTAACTATCACCCCTATAATACTTCACTTTTTACTAACCTCCCTAATCCCTTCACCTAGTTATGGACTGGTTCTCTCCTCCCATCCATCTCACCTCTTCCTCTGAACTGTTTCTCAGCATAAAATTTTGTCCCCAAACACAAAGCCATCTCATGTCCTCTCCTCTGCTTCTCCTCACTGCTGGTGATATATCTCAAAATCAAGGGCCCTTCCCATCTCAACCCCACATTCATTTCTAGCTCCTCTTTCCTCAGCATCACCAAAACCTGGTTCACCCCCTCTGACAGTCTCCACAGCCGCCCTTTCTTATGGTGGCTTCATTTTTCTCACTCTCCCTGCCCCATCAACAAGCATGGTGGATGGGTTGGTGTTCTCCTGTCGAATTACTACTCCTTCACCTCAATCCCACTGCCGCCCTCTGCTATTCAACCTTTACTTTTTGGACTCTATTCGCATCTACTCCCCCTCTAATCTGCAACTGGCTGTCATCTACACCCCCTGAACCATCACCCACTTTCTTGACCACTTCACCACCTGGATACCTCATTTCCTTTCTGCTGACATCCCCACCATCATCATAGGTGACTTCAACATCCCCATTGACTCTTCTTACTCTATTATTAGGGGGCGGGGCTATGTGTGGACATACATACATTCACACATACATACATACATACAATCACACATACATACATACATACATGGACTCAGCTTTAAATATGAGATAGCCCTTTTCACATGTAAAGTACTGTGGAATAAATGGTGTAATAATTATAATAATAATAATAATAATAATAATAATAATAATGTGTGTGATGCTGAAAACAGCCACAAGATGGTGATCAAAAACATTATATAAAATACCGTACCAATACGAATACGATCAGGTACATTCATTATGGGACGTAGTGCTCAACAATGTCCACAAGGTGCAGAACAGCTAATGGATTATACACTCAGCAATATGGTTTATGTTACTCGTATTAGATGGAAGAGATGGCCGGTTCTGTAAGAAGATATAGAATATACACAACATACACAAAGATGAATCACCAACACATCTACTTATATAATCCGCAGTTGGGATTTCGGGCGTTGTAGCCGAATCCCAACATGCTTTGCGCGGGACTGCGAGTGATGACGCGCAGCGTCATCACGAGCCGCAGACCCGCACTGCTCTAAAAAAAAAAAAAATCCTCACCTCTACCCGAGCCCGCGCTGTCTCCCGCCGTCTCCCGCCGTCTTCTGCCGTGTTCCGCTAGGCTCCCGGTGGCTGTGCAGGCTCCCGGTGCCTGCAGTGATCTTCTATCTACTGAGAGTGAAGGACCTGTGGTGATGTCAGAGTCACGTGACTATATAAGAGTAACTTCGGCACTCAAATGGAGATGAATAAAGAAAGTCTTTATTTAGAAAATTTCTTGTGATATTCTCATAACATGAATTATACTGACGTTTCGGTCATATTTGACCTTGTTCACAGTGTCAAGAATATCTATCACAAACAAAAACAAGATAAATCAGTAATACATCGTCTTACATGATTTTACATGAAAACATAACATTACAGCTTTGATAACAGTTTCAAAGGAAATAGACATCTTTCAGTAATCTCAATATCATTTGTCAAAACAATAATATTTTTATTTCTATTATTTGTGCCGATGTTCTTGGTATATTCACTAATATGTGAATAATATCATCTTTCTCATAGAAATATATGTATAGATACTTTCTCTTAGGAATACACTTGTTCCTAAGAGAAAGTATCTATACAAATAATAGAAATAAAAATATTATTGTTTTGACAAATGATATTGAGATTACTGAAAGATGTCTATTTCCTTTGAAACTGTTATCAAAGCTGTAATGTTATGTTTTCATGTAAAATCATGTAAGACGATGTATTACTGATTTATCTTGTTTTTGTTTGTGATAGATATTCTTGACACTGTGAACAAGGTCAAATATGACCGAAACGTCAGTATAATTCATGTTATGAGAATATCACAAGAAATTTTCTAAATAAAGACTTTCTTTATTCATCTCCATTTGAGTGCCAAAGTTACTCTTATATAGTTATCGTTTTTTTCTTCTGAGCACCAAAAAGGTCGAGTTGCGGACCATACTCTATTATTTTAGAGTCACGTGACACCAGCTTACTCCAGGCAAATCGCGGGTCACGTGACTCTGACATCACCACAGGTCCTTCACTCTCAGTAGATAGAAGATCACTGCAGGCACCCGGGAGCCTGCACAGCCACCGGGAGCCTAGCGGAACACGCCAGAAGACGCCGGAACACGGCAGAAGACGGCGGGGGCTCGGGGTGAGGTGAGCATAATCTTTTTTTATTTTTTTTAACCCTGCCTTGCACGAGCGCACCACAGACACCTGTATACTCCACCACCACACACGCCTGTACACTCTGCCACCACCACAGACGCCTGTATACTCCACACCACCACACCGCCTGTATACTCTGCCACCACCACAGACGCCTGTATACTCCACCACCACACACGCCTGTATACTCTGCCACCACACACGCCTGTACACTCTGCCACCACACACGCCTGTACACTCTGCCGCCACCACCACACACACCTGTACACTCTGCCGCCACCACCACACACGCCTGTACACTCTGCCGCCACCACCACACACGCCTGTACACTCTGCCGCCACCACCACACACGCCTGTACACTCTGCCACCACCACACACACGCCTGTACACTCTGCCACCACCACACACGCCTGTACACTCTGCCACCACCACACACGCCTGTACACTCTGCCACCACCACACACACCTGTACACTCTGCCACCACCACACACACCTGTACACTCTGCCACCACCACAGACGCCTGTATACTCTGCCGCCACCACCACCACACCTGCCTGTATACTCTGCCGCCACCAGCACAGACGCCTGTATACTCCACCACCACACACGCCTGTATACTCTGCCACCACACACGCCTGTACACTCTGCCACCACACACGCCTGTACACTCTGCCGCCCACCACCACACACACCTGTACACTCTGCCGCCACCACCACACACGCCTGTACACTCTGCCGCCACCACCACACACGCCTGTACACTCTGCCGCCACCACCACACACGCCTGTACACTCTGCCGCCACCACCACACACGCCTGTACACTCTGCCACCACCACACACGCCTGTACACTCTGCCACCACCACACACGCCTGTACACTCTGCCACCACCACACACGCCTGTACACTCTGCCGCCACCACACACGCCTGTATACTCTGCCGCCACCACACACGCCTGTACACTCTGCCGCCACCACACACGCCTGTACACTCTGCCGCCACCACCACACACGCCTGTACACTCTGCCGCCACCACCACACACGCCTGTACACTCTGCCGCCACCACCACACACGCCTGTACACTCTGCCGCCACCACACACGCCTGTACACTCTGCCGCCACCACACACGCCTGTACACTCTGCCGCCACCACCACACACGCCTGTACACTCTGCCGCCACCACCACACACGCCTGTACACTCTGCCGCCACCACCACACACGCCTGTACACTCTGCCGCCACCATCACACACGCCTGTACACTCTGCCACCACCACACACGCCTGTACACTCTGCCACCACCACACACGCCTGTACACTCTGCCACCACCACACACGCCTGTACACTCTGCCACCACCACACACGCCTGTACACTCTGCCGCCACCACACACGCCTGTATACTCTGCCGCCACCACACACGCCTGTACACTCTGCCGCCACCACACACACGCCTGTACACTCTGCCGCCACCACACACGCCTGTACACTCTGCCACCACCACACACGCCTGTACACTCTGCCACCACCACACACGCCTGTACACTCTGCCACCACCACACACACGCCTGTACACTCTGCCACCACCACACACACCTGTACACTCTGCCACCACCACACACACCTGTACACTCTGCCACCACCACAGACGCCTGTATACTCTGCCGCCACCACCACCACACCTGCCTGTATACTCTGCCGCCACCAGCACAGACGCCTGTATACTCTGCCACCACCACACACGCCTGTATACTCTGCCACCACCACACACGCCTGTATACTCTGCCACCACCACACACGCCTGTATACTCTCCCACCACCACACACACCTGTACACTCTGCCACCACCACACACACCTGTACACTCTGCCACCACCACAGACGCCTGTATACTCTGCCGCCACCACCACACCTGCCTGTATACTCTGCCGCCACCAGCACAGACGCCTGTATACTCTGCCGCCACCAGCACAGACGCCTGTATACTCTGCCGCCACCAGCACAGACGCCTGTATACTCTGCCACCACCACACATGCCTGTATACTCTGCCGCCACCAGCACAGACGCCTGTATACTCTGCCACCACCACACATGCCTGTATACTCTGCCGCCACCAGCACAGACGCCTGTACACTCTGCCGCCACCACCACACACGCCGGTATACTCTCCCACCACCACACACGCCTGTACACTCTGCCACCACCACACACACCTGTACACTCTGCCACCACCACACACGCCTGTACACTCTGCCACCACCACACACGCCTGTATACTCTGCCGCCACCAGCACAGACGCCTGTATACTCTGCCACCACCACACACGCCTGTATACTCTACCACCACCCACCACACACACCTGTATACTCTGCCACCACCACCACACACGCCTGTATACTCCACTACCCACAGACCCACCTGTATACTCTTCTACCCACAGAGTCACCTGTATAATCTCCTACCCTCAGAGCCGTCTGTATACTCTGCTACCCACAGACCCGCCTGTATACTCTGCTACCCACAGAGCCCCCTGTATACTCTGCTACCCACTGGCCCGCCTGTATACACACAATTCATTTCACCCTGCTCCCGATGCAATTGCATCGGGCCTTTTTACTAGTCTAATATATAAAGCTGAGTGTATGTATGTGTGTGTGTCTACATGCTTCGGCTCCTCCATGTAGCCCTGCCTCCTCATAGCTCTGCTCCACCACATAGCCCCCCCTTTATAACTCCACCCCTCAACATAACCACACCCCTTTCATATTGCAACCTCTCCACATAGCCCCCCCTTCATAACTCCACCCCCCAACATAACCACACCCCTTTCATATTGCAACCTCTCCACATAGCCCCACTCCTTCATAGCTCTGCCTCCTACACAATCCACTTCAGCTTATATGCATATGGCCCGCCCCTCCTGTTAGCCCCTCCCTTTAATTGTGATGTCACAATAGAATGTAGAATGTTAGCTTATAAAATTCCGTGTCATGTCACTGCCTGATCATTCTTGTGTGTCCTACAGACACTAATGTGACTGGACAATTATCGTCACATGCTAAGAGAAAAGCTGTATTACACCTCAATGAGCAAGAATTACAGAAAGGGAGGCAATAATTACAGAAATGGAAGAAAGGGTGTCAAGACTTACAGACATGAGAAAGTCACGTACTATCCCGGTCTCTACAGCTCGTTACAGTATAAAGCTACATGATGACAGAACAATACACATTACTTCTTAAGAATCTCATAACACAACACATGGTGCAATATGTGCAGAACACTCAGATATTGGCACATGATGAATGTGACCTATAACATGGGAACAAATACAAAGTCACCACGTTAGGTTACGGAGGTACAGAATGTATATAACAATATAACACCACGTCAAGTGTCAACACAAGAATGTGTGTGTACACCACATACAATCCACAGGAATGTGTGAATACGACCACAAGATGGCAGAGGAGGTGTGATAGCCGAACAACACATACCACGATTCAGGAATACAATATAGAGGCTGCAGGCTGTGTATATATAATATACAGGCTCCTGGGTGGGCTGTATATATAATATAGAGGCAGTGCAGGGCTGTAGATATAATATGGAGTCTGCTGGACTGTATATATACAGGGTGGGCCATCTATATGGATACACCTACATAAAATGGGAATGAATGGTGATATCAATCCGGGCAGGGAGATCTGATCCTCACAGGTCGTCTAACTCCGGCATTAAACGCAAAGTGACGCATTTGATAGAAGGTTTCTTCTTACAAAACAATCAGGTTTGAGATCTCTAAGGACAGCTGGAGTACAGTCATTATTCACAGTCCAGGTACTGCTTCACTGTGCGCTGTCTCACCCCTCTGTGCTGTCTTCTTCCCTCGTGTGCTCTTTCCTTTGAGCTGTCTCCCCCTGAGCACTCTCTCTGCCCCCTTGTGTGATTTTTCTCCCCCTGTGCACTCTCCTCCCTGTGGACTGTCTCTCCCTTCTGAGCAGTCTTTTCCCTCGTGTGCTCTCTCCTTTGAGCTGTCTCACCTGTGTGCTCACTCTGCCCCTTTTGTGCGTTGTCTCTCCCACTGTGCAGTCTCCTCCCTGTGGACTGTCTCTCCCCTCTGTGTTTTCTTCTCCTGTTTGTTCTTTCCTTTGAGCTGTGTCCCCCTGTGCATTCCCTCTGCCCCTCTTGTGCGCTATCTCTCCTCCCCCTTGTGTGCTGTCTCTCCCCCTGTGCATTCTCTCTCCCCCCTTGTGCTCTCTCCCTTGCTATTGGAGATCCAGGTACTGCTTTGCTGTGTGCTGCTGTCTCTCCCCTCTGTGCTGTCTTCTCCCTTGTTTGACCAGGGATTTTTTTACTCTCTCCTTTGAGCTGTCTCACCTGTGTGCTCACTCTGCCCCTTTTGTGCGTTGTCTCTCCCACTGTGCAGTCTCCTCCCTGTGGACTGTCTCTCCCCTCTGTGTTTTCTTCTCCTGTTTGTTCTTTCCTTTGAGCTGTGTCCCCCTGTGCATTCCCTCTGCCCCCCTTGTGCGCTATCTCTCCTCCCCCTTGTGTGCTGTCTCTCCCCCTGTGCATTCTCTCTCCCCCCTTGTGCTCTCTCCCTTGCTATTGGAGATCCAGGTACTGCTTTGCTGTGTGCTGTCTCTCCCCTCTGTGCTGTCTTCTCCCTTGTTTGACCAGGGATTTTTTTACTCTCTCTTTGAGCTGTCTCACCTGTGTGCTCACTCTGCCCCTTTTGTGCGTTGTCTCTCCCACTGTGCAGTCTCCTCCCTGTGGACTGTCTCTCCCCTCTGTGTTTTCTTCTCCTGTTTGTTCTTTCCTTTGAGCTGTGTCCCCCTGTGCATTCCCTCTGCCCCCCTTGTGCGCTATCTCTCCTCCCCCTTGTGTGCTGTCTCTCCCCCTGTGCATTCTCTCTCCCCCCTTGTGCTCTCTCCCTTGCTATTGGAGATCCAGGTACTGCTTTGCTGTGTGCTGTCTCTCCCCTCTGTGCTGTCTTCTCCCTTGTTTGCTCCCTTTGAGCTGTGTCCCCCTGTGCATTCTCTCTGCCCCCCTTGAGTGCTGTCTCTCCCACTGTGCATTCTCCTCCATGTGGACTGTCTCTCCCCTCTGTGCTGTCTTCTCCTGTTTGCTCTCTCCTTTGAGTTGTGTCCCCCTGTGTCTTCTCCCCTGTTTTTTCCCTTTGAGATGTGTCCCCTTGTGCATTCTCTCTGCCCCTCTTGTGCGCTGTCTCCCCTTGTGCATTCTCTCTCCCCATTATGCGCTCTCCCCCTGTATGCTTTCTATGTTGCTATTGGAGGTAATAATATTCCCAGCCCACTTATTGCTTTGCTGAAAAAGGAAAGTTCAAAATTCGGCTCCCTGTTGTGACACATTAGTGGTATGGAGCTAATGACAGTTTTGGTGCTAATGTTCCCTATTGCATGGTGGTGGGGTAGATCCCAAAGGAACCAGCAGAAGAATGAGGGTATTGTTGTGCTGCTGGAGAATGATGAAATAGGACTTCTTCTGTTTTGCCTTAAAAAAAATTCTTTCTTTTTGCTCCTTTTCCATAAGGGGGAGATTTGGGGATAGGTTATAGGGTTACAGACTTCCTCTCCTGGCACTACGGCCTTATGAGAACCTGGTGAGCGCCATTCCACTCCCCCTTCCCTCGGCTGATGGAGATTTGGGGAGTCCATTACTAATAGTCATCCTGTGACCTTTGCTTCTTCTTCTTGGGATATCAGTCTCAATGGATGCCCTGTCTTGTAGGTTTGCAGTTGTGCAGTACTCATTCCATTTTTGTGTGACATATTTGTGGCGCCCCCCCCCCACTGGTCAGGACGCCACAAAGAGGAACTGCACTCAAGCCAGGGTGTGGTCCTCCTGTAGTCACAAGGTGGGGTATGGTAAGGGTGAGTCCTCAACACAACAAAACACACACTTAGGACCCAGGGGACCATGGCCACAGAAACCCCGGGGGGTGGGGGGATTCGGGGGGAGCAACAAAAAGAGGAGTTTAGTTTCAGTTTAGTGAGTCGGTAGGAGTGAGTGTGTGTGGAGCAGAATAGCACACGAGACCAGTCCTGGGTACAGGGCAGAGAACAGCTAGTGTGAAGAGCTGGGAGAAGTGGAGTCCAGAAAGCCTGAGAACTATAGGGGCAGCGGCGGAACTGAATTGGCCCGTGTGCCCGACTCCGGGACTGATAACACCAGACGGAAGAGTTGTGGTCAGAAACAGGGACCGGACCTGAACGCGGCACAGGAGTCTATCACCGAACCATTGAACCGGAAGCTATGAGCTTTATAGGAGCTGTAGCTCACACACCTGGCGTATACCCAGAGATAGCAGCCGAATAAGGGTCCGGGGATCAGGTACCAGTCACCCACTATAACCCAAGGCTGCAGGATAAGGGCTCTGCATGCAGAGGCGCCTACAACAGTGCTGAGAGAGACAGGACCAGGGAGAGGCAGAAGGACAGGCACACCCCCGAGGATCTCATACCTGCCATCCCTGATCTACCAGAGACTGCACAGGCCGGAGCTTATCCAAGAGTGTGTAACATCGATGACCTGTTGTACTTAGAACTGAGAGTAAAACTGGGAAAAGAATTGCAGAACGGTGTGAGACTGTGTTATTCCTGCGGTGACAGCCTGTGAAGGC
>JARQOC010000013.1:6174262-6189155 GCA_033576535.1 Allobates femoralis | reverse complement strand
CATGAAATGCTACTGCATGAAAACAATGAAGATAATGTGGTGAAAGTTACAACATTCATCCTCACACACAACTACTTCACATGTGACGACAACATACATGTACAGGAGACTGGCACAGCAATGGAAGAAAAATGGCACCACAATATGCAAATCTTCTCATGGCCAAGCTTGAAGGTGACGTTTCATCCTCTTGCCCTATCAGGCCTCTGGTATTACCGGTATATCGATGACATATTAATCATCTGGAGTCTGAGCAACAGCTGAAGACGTTCCATCAACACTTTATTCAGTTTCATCGACCATCAACTTAACACTCAACTACTCCTGCACTGGAATCAGCTTTCTGGACACTATCATTAAGCTACAGAACAATGAAGTACAGACATCCCTGTACCGGAAGACAAGTGACCGTCCAACATATCTCCGATGGGACAGTTTCCATCCAAAACACATAAGACTCTATTGTGTACAGCCAGGCCATCAGATACAACCGGATATGTTCCAACCCTACAGATAGAGACAATCACCTTGAGGACCTCAGAAAGATCTCTGTGAACCAGGGACCATCCATGAGCAATCGAGAACCAGATTACAAGATCCTCCAGAATAACAAGGAATCATCACCTACATTACAAAACTAAAGAAGAAAATAACAGAGATCCTCTCGTAGTCACCGACAATCCAAGTCTGGAGGAGCTAAGAGGAAACTACAACCATTACTACAAAAAGATGCCAGACTAAGATCTATATTTCCGGATCCCCCACACTTGTGCTTTAGACAATCCCTGAATCTAAAACGCTTCATTGTCAGAAGCGCCCTGTCCTCTCCAGCAGCAACAGGAACCTTTCCAGCAACCAGAACAGGTGCAAAACCTCCATTTATAATGACAACCGACAAGATAAAGATTCCCGGGACAGATCAGGACTACAAGATCCCAGGTAACTTCAGCTGCACCACAAGCAATGGGTGTATTTAATTATATGTACCTAAATGTACATGGGGGTCTGTATATAGGCGAGACAGGACAAAGGCTTACAACAAGGATGAACTCTTATCTCCAGACAATTCATGAAAAATAGATAGATCTACTGTAAACCCAGAACCAGACCACCAATCTAAGGACAATGTTCTTCCTGAGGACATTCACATTGTGCCCCATACAACAAAGCTGATAGGAGGTCACCTCTGAGGACTGAGGACCATTCGTGGCTGATCTGGTCTTTTATGTATCTGTCATTACCTTGTTCTGGAGCCACACATTTTAGACCATTCTGTTCGCAGCATTTCTTCGTCCCGGTGCAGTCGCTGTCCTTTGTACACCGCTTTGCAATGACTCCTTTCTTTGGTGCTGGACATTGTCCGGGCTTCACTACAAGAGATAGAGCAGACTATGATCAGACCGGGCTCCTTATAATAGACTGATAAAAGTTTATCTGATCTCTCTAAAAACTGTATTCTGATGCTGTCCTTGGCTTTCCCACACTTGTCCTGTTGCTTCTCCCTCTGGTTTTCCAATGACGCTCCATGTAGTCAAGGGGGTGTGCAACACATCAATCATGTCAATAATGGCTGGTTCACCAACAAGAACACGTGGACTCCAGTCAACGGTGACACCCACTGGAAAACGGGTGGTCCCATGAACATCTCATAATTCAATAGTTCTCATTTGAGCTAAGTGTGGGGATCCCCAGCTATAGAGAGACTAACTCCAAGCATAACCTCACTGAACTAGCAAAAAGATCAGCACAGCTATCAAATAAGGATTATAATAACCCACAACATTAGCTTCAATAATTCAGGTCTTCATTTATTTTCAGACCCCTAAAATGCTCTGATGGGGAGGGACAGATGTTTTGCTTTCCACCATGTAACCTCTACATTTCATACATGATTCCCCTCCACCTTCTGTGATCTGTGCACTTTCCTCCCTATCTACAGGTATCTGCCCTCCATGAGCATGTGGATGCTTTCCTCTGTCCCTTTACTGCCATATTGGAGCAATGATGTAAGTAGTACAAGTCATGTCTACTGAAGCCTGTGATTGGCTGTGCTGATCATGTGCCTGACTGATTGTATATAATAGTGGCGTATCTGGATAGTTGGGAAATACATCTACTGTTGTATTTATATTTTTTTCATAGATATAATATCCTCTTAAGATAAGCAGCACAATAACAAGAAATAAGTAACTTGATCTGTAGGACCCTGGTCCAGTGGCCTCGTCAGTGGTCTGGGCACCAGATGTAGAGCTCTGGGAGCTGCCGTCTATCTGCAGGACCCTGGTCCAGTGGCCTCGTCAGTAGTCTGATCACCAGATGTAGAGCTCTGGGAGTCTCAGTCTATCTGCAGAACCCTGGTCCAGTGGCCTCATCAGTAGTCTGGCCACCAGATGTAGAGCTCTGGGAGTCTCAGTCTATCTGCAGGACCCTGGTCCAGTGGCCTCGTCAGTAGTCTGGCCATCAGATGTAGAGCTCTGGAGCCGCCGTCTATCTGCAGGACCCTGGTCCAGTGGCCTCTCAGTAGTCTGGTCACCAGATGTAGTGCTCTGGAAGTCGCCTTCTATCTGTAGGGACCCTGGTCCAGCAGCCTTGTCTGTAGTCTGGCCATTAGATGTAGAGCTCTGGGAGCCGCCGTCTATCTGTAGGACCCTGGTCCAGTGGCCTCGTCAGTAGTCTGGTCATCAGATGTAGAGCTCTGGAGCCACCATCTATCTGCAGGACCCTCTGGTGTCTCTTTTGATTTGTAAGTCCGGTGTAAAGTCATTATCCCACCAACCATTTATATTATGTATCCAAAGGACCTGTCCGGCAGTGAGGTCCCGTCCCAGCAGCCGCGTCCCCTCACCTTTCTCTGTTGGGGTGCATTGATTTCGGCAATGAGAAAAGCAGCAGCGGTCGGTTCCTTGGCACTGACTGTCGCTGTGGCACTCTGCGGGGGCCGGCCGGACTGTGATACATGTCGAACTGTTGAAACATGGGCAGGGGTTGACCTTAGCTGCAAAGAGACAAAAGGTGAGAATTATTGCTGTAGGAGATGACGGATTATCCCATGTGACCTCCACCTAATAATAGTTATATCTCTCAGTACTGTCCCCCAAGAAGTAACTCAATACTGCCCCCTGTGGTCACCCATAGTAACTCCAAATACTGCCCCCTGTGGTCACCAATAGTAACTCCAATACTGCCCCCTGTGGTCACCAATAGTAACTCCAAATACTGCCCCCTGTGGTCACCAATAGTAACTCCAATACTGCCCCCTGTGGTCACCAGTAGTAACTCCAAATACTGCCCCCTGTGGTCACCAATACTAACAGTGATACTAATCTCTGTGGTCTCCATTTAAACCTCTGATTCAAACTAATATCCAACCCTGGCCGCTACTGGTAATTCATCTAAACCAATACAACCCCCTGTGGTCATTAATAGTAACTCTAATACTGCTCCCTGTAGCCAGCAATAGTAACTCAGCTACTGCCCCCTATGTCACCAATAGTAACTCCAATGCTGCCCCCCTGTGGTCACCAATAGTAACTCAATACTGCCCCCTATGTCACCAATAGTAACTCCAATGCTGCCCCCCTGTGGTCACCAATAGTAACTCCAATGCTGCCCCGCTGTGGTTACCAAACGTAACTCAATACTGACCTCTGTGGTCACCAATAGTAAATCAATACTGCCCCGTTGTGGTCACCAATAGTAACTAAATACTGCCCCCCTGTGGTCACCAATAGTAACTCAATACTGCCCCGTTGTGGCCACCAATAGTAACTCAATACTGCCCCCCTGTGGCCACCAATAGTAACTCAATATTGCCCCCCCCGTGGTCACCAATAGTAACTCAATACTGCCCCGTTGTGGTCACCAATAGTAACTCAATACTGCCCCGTTGTGGTCACCAATAGTAACTCAATACTGCCCCATTGTGGTCACTAATAGTAACTCAATACTGCCCCCCTGTGATCACCAATAGTAACTCAATACTGCCCCGTTGTGGCCACCAATAGTAACTCAATACTGCCCCCGTGTGGCCACCAATAGTAACTCAATACTGCCCCCCTGTGGTCACCAATAGTAACTCAATACTGCCCCGTTGTGGTCACCAAAAGTAACTCAATACTGCCCCCCTGTGGTCACCAATAGTAACTCAATACTGCCCCATTGTGGTCACCAATAGTAACTCAATACTGCCCCATTGTGGTCACCAATAGTAACTCAATACTGCCCCCCTGTGATCACCAATAGTAACTCAATACTGCCCCCCTGTGGTCACCAATAGTAACTCAATACTGCCCCGTTGTGGTCACCAATAGTAACTCAATACTGCCCCCCTGTGGTCACCAATAGTAACTCAATACTGCCCCGTTGTGGTCACCAATAGTAACTCAATACTGCCCCGTTGTGGTCACCAATAGTAACTCAATACTGCCCCGCTGTGGTCACCAATAGTAACTCAATACTGCCCCCCTGTGGTCACCAATAGTAACTCAATACTGCCCTGTTGTGGTCCCCAAAAGTAACTCCATACTGCCCCCCTGTGGTCACCAATAGTAACTCAATACTGCCCCATTGTGGTCACCAATAGTAACTCAGATACTGCCCCCTATGTCATCAATAGTAACTCCAATGCTGCAAATCTTTAATACCATTAGTCTTTTTCTATAGGCCATATCATCTTTTGGTGCCTCCTTAGGCTCCAGGACCCGGGTGCAATTGCAACCCCTGCACCTGTTGTAGTTATACCCCTGTTCACCGTCCCCCTGGTTATATTGAGCCCCCCACACAGTGATGGGTCACTTACTTTATGGCTTCCATGTCCTATATTTACCTTGTAGAGGAAGCAGACAGCGGTTTTTGCAGCCCTTGAAGCAGCATTTCTTTGCCCCTTTGCAATGTTGGTCTTTGGTACATTCTGGCTCTAACGTATCGGTACAGGTGGGAAAGTCCACGTCTGCGGGGCAAATGCCCGGCTTGTCTCTAAACCCACCTATAGCTGAGGAAAGAAATAGTGAGAATTAGATGGTGGACTATGGTGGACTCCCGGTGTGATGGTTATAGCACCATAGCGTTAACCTACAAGGACGCCGCCAGGTCAAGGACTCAACATTTACAAGATTGAAGGATCTTTTTTCTTTGCACCAGGAGATGAATTTTTGTTGACATCATTTTGGATATTTCTATAATTGATTAGATTTACTACTGAAAAATGAATCAGAACTTTGGTCACATTGCGAGCATCACATAAGCCAAGTTACATACGACAATGCGCATGATGCTGTAAACTTCTCATCCCACAGGAGCCGCCTGGATAGAGCTCACAATCTCTGAAACTGGACGTCATCCTCGAGTCTGCATCAATGTATCTTTCTAAATCACGAGTCCCCAACATGTGGCTCATCAGACCATGAGGGGTGGCTAATGACTGTCTTCAGTTTGGTGCGTAAGCACCAGGTCAAGCAAACAGCTATGAAGAGAGGCTCTTCAGATGGTGACTTTTGTGAGGAACCCCATATGGAAGAGCAGAATTGAACGGGGGTAACACAGAGAAGCCCCAGATCATTCTATACTGCCTCTGTGGACAAGCTTTGACTGTCATTATGTTGGTAATGGTGGCTCCTGGTGTCACTGCTTTAAGAAAACAGTATCTGGCTGCTGCTTGCATCCCTCTCTCAGAGCTGGATGTTGCTCGCAACCATCTTTCAGAGCTGGGTGCGACACACAACTCTATCTCAGTGCGGAATATGGCTTGCTAGCTCAGAACTAGATGTGGCTCACAGCCATCTCTCAGACCCAGATGTGGCTCGCAGCCATCTCTCAGACCCGGATGAGGCTTACAAACCTCTCTCAGACCTGGATGATGCTTATGACCCTCTCTCAGACCCGGATGAGACTCACAACTCTCTCTCAGACCCGATGTGGCTCACGACCCTCTTTCAGAGCTGATGTAGCTCACGACTCTCTCTCAGACCCGGATGTGGCTCATGACCCTCTCTCAGAGCTGAATGTAGCTCACGACTCTCTCTCAGACCCGGATGTGGCTCATGACCCTCTCTCAGAGCTGAATGTGGCTCATGACCCTCTCTCAGACCCTGATGTGGCTCAGGACCCTCTCTCAGAGCTGAATGTGGCTCATGACCCTCTCTCAGACCCTGAATGTGGCTCATGACCTCTCTCAGACCCGAGTAGCTCATGACCCTCTTCAGAGCTGAATGTAGCTCACGACTCTCTCTCAGACCCGGATGTGGCTCATGACCCTCTCTCAGACCCGGATGTGGCTCAGGACCCTCTCTCAGACCCGGATGTGGCTCATATCCTCTCTCAGACCCGATGTGGCTCACGACCCTCTCTCAGACCCAGATGTGGCTCATGACCCTCTCTCAGACTGAATGTAGCTCACGACCTCTCTCAGACCGGATGTGGCTCATGACCCTCTCTCAGACCCGGATGGGCTCAGACCCTCTCTCAGAGCTGAATGTGGCTCATGACCCTCTCTCAGACCCGGATGTGGCTCACGACCCTCTCTCAGAGCTGATGAGGCTCATGACCCTCTCTCAGACCCGGATGTGGCTCAGGACCCTCTCTCAGACCCGGATGTGGCTCATGACCCTCTCTCAGACCCAGATGTGGCTCACGATCCTCTCTCAGACCTGGATGTTGCTTATGACTCTCTCACAGAGCTGAATGTAGCTCACAACTCTTTCTCTGAGCTGAATGTGGCTTGCAATCCTCTCGCAGAATTGGATGGGCTCACAACTCTCTCTGAGCTAGATGTAGCTCGCAATCATCCTTAATAGCGGGATGTGGCTCACGACCCTCTCTTACAGCTGGATGGGGCTCACAACTTTCCCTTGGAGCTTGATCTGGCTTGCAACCCTCTTTTAAAGCTGAAGGTGTCTCGTAACCCTCCCTCAGACCTGGATGTGGCTCTCAAGGTCAGAGAGGTTGGTAACCTCTGTTCTAAATACTATTATTATTATTATTATTATTATTATTTATTTTTATTTTTTAGAGGTGAGGAGTTGTTCTAACATTGTTCTAGCTGGGTTGTCCCTTATTTCCACTGGTATAATCTTGTAAGGTCTTGTGTGTAATACGAGAAGAAATAAGGAAATAATACAAGAGAGAGGAGATGAAGAATTTAATACAAGAGGGAGGAGACAAGGGAATAATACAAGGGGGAGGACACAAGGGAATGATACAAGAGGGAGGAGACAAGGAATATGCAAGAGGGAAAGACAAGGAAATAATACAAGAGGGAGGAGACAAGGGAATAATACAAGAGGGAGGAGACAATGGAATAATACAAGAGGGAGGAGACAAGGGAATAATACAAGAGGGAGGAGATGAGAAATACTAAAAACAGAAGAGATGAGAATTAATACAAGAGAGAAGTGAAGAGTCATTACATATCAATAGGGATGAAAATGTCTAATAAGCAAATCAGGTCACCAAAGATTGAGAAACAAAGACTAATTTTCAGAAAAGGCAAAAATAATCTTTCCTAAACTACATAAACATTAGGAAACTGAAAATAATATTCCTAGCCCTCTCAAAAAAGGTCTGTTGTGAAATGCTGGGAGAGTGTAAGAGAAAGCCAATTTGCTAAATGTCTTTTCTCTAAAGTATTTATAAAAGAAAATCCTATGACAGATGACATAATCAGGTAGAAATTCTCCATTAAAAGTCATCCACTTAGCGCAGCAGGACATTTGCTGTCACCTAAAATCTCTGGAATAGTCAAATCCCTGGACCTGGATAGGATACACCCCCAAGTATTGTAGGAATTAAATACCTTCACAGACAGACCATTATTTTTAATCTTCAAAGACTCCATAATAACAAGGTCTGTACCACAGGACTGGCGCATAGCAAATGTGCTGCCAATATTCAAAAAGGGGACAAAAACTGAGCCTGGAAATTTAAGATCAGTAAGTTTAACTTCTATAGTGGGTTAACTCCTTGAGGGTTTCTTAAGAGATGCTGTAATGCACTACCTCAAGAAGAATAACCTCATGACCCGATATCAACATGGGTTTATGAGAGACCATTCCTGTCAAACTAATCTGACCCGCTCCTATGAAGAGGTAAGTTCCAGACTGGATCAGGGGAATACAGTGGGTGTTGTTTATATGACTTTTGAAAAGCTTTTAATATGGTGCCACACAAAAGGTTGATACCTAAAATAAGAATAATGAGCATAGGGGAAAATATGTGTAACTATGTTACCAACTGGCTCAGCAATAGAAAACAAGGGAACACCTCAGAAAGGAGATGGGTTCTATCTCCCAGAGATGAACGTGCTTTGGTCTGATATGTGCATATCAACCCAAGAACAAAAGCAAAAGACCTTGTGAAGATGATGGCAGAAGCTGGTAAGATTGTGTCATTATCCACAATGAAACGAGAACTGTATCACCATGGGCTGAAAGGCCGCTCTGCCAGGAAGAAGCCATTACTCCAAAAGAAACATAGAACAGCAAGATTAACATTTGCAAATGCACACAGGAACAAAAACCTAGATTTCTGGAGAAGTCCTGTGGTCTGATGAAACTAAAATTTAACTGTTTGTCCATAATGAACATCATTATGTTTGGAGGAAGAAGCTTGGAAGCTTAAGAACACCATCCCAACTGTGAATCATGGGGGAGGCAGCATCATGTTGTGGGGTTGTTTTGCTGCAGGCGGGACTCGTGCACTTCACAAAATAGATGGAACATGAGAAAGAAGATTATGTAGCAAACTGAAGCAACATCTCCAGACACTCAGCCAGGAAGGCAAAGCTTGGGTGGAAAATGTGTCTTCTAAATGGATAATGACCCAAAACTACTGCAAAACTGGTTACAAAATGGCTTAAGGATAACAAAGTCAATTTTTGGAGTGGCCACCCACAAAGCCCTGACCGATAGCAATCCTATTGCAAATGTATGGGCAAAGCTGAAATGTCTGTGAGTAAGAAAACCTACAATCACGGCTCAGATACACCAGATCTGTCAGGAGGAATGGGCCCAAATTCCTACAACTATTGTGAGAATCTCATAAATACTAAATGAAAATGAATGGAAACTTGTGACTGCAGAAAGTAATAAAATGCCTTAAACCATTCTCTCTCTCGTTATTCCGACATGTGGCCAATATTCAACTTCTGGTGTCAACCGAATATTCTAATGTCTGGAGTAAGAGGGTTTAATCGTCATCTCAGACAGTGATTATGTGACTATGGGCTGCTCTGCCACATTAAGTGAGATTTGTTGATTCACTACAACACTACAAGGTGTTTGGGCATTGATCCAGGGAACTAGCTGAATGTGGATCTAGGAATTAATTTCACCTAATTAGAGCCAATTATCATCTGCCTCGAGGGATTTATGTCTTCCGCTGAATCTTAGACTCCGCGCACTTGTGTGCATTTATGACACTATACACTGCAGGGCATACAATAAGGCTCACACCCAAGACTGCTTAAACAAGAGGGAATGGGTGAGTCTATACACCCCAGATAACATAGTAATAGATATCCAACTAAATCGTGCAGGTCCCAAAGGAATCACATGGAAAAGCTGCAAGAGGATACAAAGTGCATGTAGGGTCTTACCTTGTTGATACACTGTTATGTTGTGAGTAATGCCACTGCTCATCTGAATCGTGGTTGACACACAACCAGTATACAGCGCATAGAACGACAGCTGCGGGATTCACAATCCACATGTGCGGTCGGGGTCAAACTAATCCAAAGGAAATCTGAGTATATGATCCGCGCCACCGTATGATACAAGGACCATTGGTGTAAGTCAAACAATGTGGCTTTATTCATTCTATGTGTTTTGGAGCGCTATCCCCGCTCCTTCTTCAGGACACCAACCATAATTGGACTCCTGAAGAAGGAGCGGGGATAATGCTGCAAATCTCGTAGATTGAATAAAGCCACCAGTGGCATAACTACCGCGGTCGCAGCAGTCGCGGCTGAGACCGGGCCCGCCCCAGTAGGGGGGCCCGCACCTCCTTGCAGGGGGGCCCGTGCTTCCAGCCGCCCGCCGCGTGTGTCCGAGGAGAGGAAGGAGGACGGGAAGTGAGTGAAGCCTCACTTCCTGTAGCTGCGCCCGCCCCTCCTCTCCTCTTTACGGTGGGACAACTGACTGCGGGCAGGACACATAAAGGCAAGACCATCTCCGACTATCCATCACCAGTCCCAGGCCCTTATCCAATATCTCTTCCCCCTCGCTCATCAACTGTGCCCGAGGGTAAAAAGTCGCACTGCACCCCCTCACCTCCTCCTCACATATGGGGCCCCTGTGTAAATGTTGCACCGGGACCCGCAAGGATGATGTTACGCCACTGAAAGCCACCATTGTTTGATTGACACCAGTGGTCCTTGTATCATACGGTGGCGCAGATCATATAAATCGAATTTCCAAAGGAATAATATGGGAAACCCCCTCTCTACCAATTGAATGCCTCCATCAACATCACCTGCAGCATCAAGAGGGTCACATCATCTTCTTGTACTGCCTGTATAATACAGCTGCCCCACAGGGGTTGGGGTGGACTTTGGTTACTCACCATTCTCTGGGCCATCTGGACCATATCCCGGTGCTTCGAAAGAGGTCACATAGCTGGAGGCGAGCAGGAAAACGAGGCCGGTCACTGGAGACATGGCGACTGGTGGAGACACTGAGGAGATATCACTAGTCTCTGGTTATATAGGAATTATACAAGGAAGGAGGAAGGGAGGAACATGGAGGAACCTGTTCAGGGACAATGGACTATTGCACAATCATCCTACAATGTTCTCACCAAATTCTCCAGACGTCACAGACGAATGACTTCAGGATATAGCTGGTGGCTGGGAAGACACCTTATAATCTTAGATGAAGCAAGACTATGACAGGGATTGTGACATGGAGTAAATAGTCGTGTTCAGGTCTAGAATGTCAGATCAGAACATTGAGATTACAAAGTAAATCCATCCCATACTGTACCGGACCCTCACAGATACCTCCAACATTACACCGGACTGAGGATCCTCTATAAGCTTTGATACAGTTGGGAGAATCGTGAGGAAATTCCTCCTTATCTAGTTCTGTCCATTTGAAATATTATCTATAATGAACATTCTTAATAGAACTGGTATCACAATTACCGTGCAGTGTCTGTAGAAGCAAGATAACAGATACAGGGATTACGGAAAGTATTCACACCCCTGTAAATGTTTCACTAAATTCAAAAAAATTAATTAATGTCACTCTGTACCCCTTCTTCACTGGAAAAAACAGAAATGTAGACATTTTTACAAGTTTATTAAAGAAGAAAAACTGAATCTCACATGGTCATAAGTATTCAGCCCCTCTGCTCAGACACTCATATTTAAGTCCATTTTCATGTGATCCTCCTTGAGATGGTTCTACTCCTTCATTGGAGTCCAGCTGTGTTTAATTAAACTGATAGGACTTGATTTGGAAAAGCGCACACCTGTCTATATTAGACCTCACAGCTCACAGTGCATGTCACACCAAATGAGAATCATGAGGTCAAAGGAGCTGCCCAAGGAGCTCAGAGACAGAATTGTGGCAAGGCACAGATCTGGCCAAGGTTACAAGAGAATGTCTGTAGTACTCAAGGTTCCTAAGAGCACAGTGGCCTACATAATCCTCAAATGCAGATGTTTGGGACCATCAGAAGTCTTCCTAGACCTGGCCTCCCAGCCAAACTGAGCAATCGTGGGAGAAGAGCCTTGGTGAGAGGTAAAGAAGATCCCCAAGATCACTGTGTCTGAGCTCCAGAGATGCAGTAGGGAGATGGGAGAAAGGTCCACAAAAACAATTATCACTGCATCCTCCACCAGTCGGGCCTTTATGGCAGAGTGGCCTGACGGAAGCCTCTCCTCAGTCCAAGACATATGAAGCATGCAAAATAACACATGAAGGACTCCCAGACTGTGAGAAATAAGATTCTCTGCTCTGATGAGATGAAGATAGAACTTTCTGGTGATAATTCTAAGGGTATGTGTGGAGAAAATCAGGCACTGCTCATCACCTGCCCAACACAATCCCAACAGTGAGACATGGTGGTGGCAGCATCATGCTATGGGGGGTTCAGCTGCAGGGACAGGAGGACTGGTTGCATTTGAAGGAAACATGAATGTGGCCAAGTCCAGAGATCTCCTGGATGAAAACCTCTTCCAGAGCTCTGGACCTCAGACTGGGCTGAAGCTTCACCTTCCAACAAGACAATGACCCTAAGCCACAGCTAAAATAACCTAGGAGCGGCTTCACCACAACTCTGTGCCCATTCCTGACCGGCCCAGCCAGAGCCCGGACCTAAACCCAATGGAGCATCTCTGGAGAGACCTGAAAATGGCTCCACCAACGTTCACCATACAACCTGACGGCACCGGAGAAGATCTGCAAGGAGGAATGGCCGAGGGTCCCCAAATCTAGGGGGAAACTGCATCATTACCAAGAAGACTCATAGCTGTACGAGCTCCAAAGGGGCAAATACTCAATACTGAGCAAAGGGGCTGAATACTTATCATCAATACTGAGCAAAGGGCTGAATACTTATCATCAATACTGAGCAAAGGGGCTGAATACTTATCATCAATACTGAGCAAAGGGGCTGAATACTTATCACCAATACTGAGCAAAGGGCTGAATACTTATCATCAATACTGAGCAAAGGGGCTGAATACTTATCATCAATACTGAGCAAAGGGGCTGAATACTTATCATCAATACTGAGCAAAGGGGCTGAATACTTATCACCAATACTGAGCAAAGGGGCTGAATACTTATCATCAATACTGAGCAAAGGGCTGAATACTTATCATCAATACTGAGCAAAGGGGCTGAATACTTATCACCAATACTGAGCAAAGGGGCTGAATACTTATCACCAATACTGAGCAAAGGGGCTGAATACTTATCATCAATACTGAGCAAAGGGGCTGAATACTTATCATCAATACTGAGCAAAGGGGCTGAATACTTATCACCAATACTGAGCAAAGGGGCTGAATACTTATCACCAATACTGAGCAAAGGGGCTGAATACTTATCATCAATACTGAGCAAAGGGGCTGAATACTTATCATCAATACTGAGCAAAGGGGCTGAATACTTATCATCAATACTGAGCAAAGGGGCTGAATACTTATCATCAATACTGAGCAAAGGGGCTGAATACTTATCATCAATACTGAGCAAAGGGGCTGAATACTTATCAATACTGAGCAAAGGGGCTGAATACTTATCAACAATACTGAGCAAAGGGGCTGAATATTTATCATCAATACTGAGCAAAGGGCTGAATACTTATCATCAATACTGAGCAAAGGGGCTGAATACTTATCATCAATACTGAGCAAAGAGAGCTGAATACTTATCATCAATACTGAGCAAAGGGGCTGAATACTTATCACCAATACTGAGCAAAGGGGCTGAATACTTATCACCAATACTGAGCAAAGGGGCTGAATACTTATCATCAATACTGAGCAAAGGGCTGAATACTTATCATCAATACTGAGCAAAGGGGCTGAATACTTATCATCAATACTGAGCAAAGGGGCTGAATACTTATCATCAATACTGAGCAAAGAGGCTGAATACTTATCATCAATACTGAGCAAAGGGCTGAATACTTATCATCAATACTGAGCAAAGAGGCTGAATACTTATCATCAATACTGAGCAAAGGGGCTGAATACTTATCATCAATACTGAGCAAAGGGGCTGAATACTTATCACCAATACTGAGCAAAGGGGCTGAATACTTATCATCAATACTGAGCAAAGGGGCTGAATACTTATCACCAATACTGAGCAAAGGAGCTGAATACTTATCACCAATACTGAGCAAAGGGGCTGAATACTTATCATCAATACTGAGCAAAGGGGCTGAATACTTATCATCAATACTGAGCAAAGGGGCTGAATACTTATCATCAATACTGAGCAAAGGGGCTGAATACTTATCACCAATACTGAGCAAAGGGGCTGAATCCTTGTCATCAATACTGAGCAAAGGGGCTGAATACTTATCATCAATACTGAGCAAAGGGGCTGAATACTTATCATCAACACTGAGCAAAGGGGCTGAATACTTATTACCAACACTGAGCAAAGGGGCTGAATACTTATTATCAATACTGATTAAAGGGGCTGAATACTTATCACCAACACTGAGCAAAGGGGCTGAATACTTATCATCAATACTGATTAAAGGGGCTGAATACTTATCACCAATACTGAGCAAAGGGGCTGAATACTTATCACCAATACTGAGCAAAGGGGCTGAATACTTATCATCAATACTGAGCAAAGTGGCTGAATACTTATCACCATGGGAGATTTCAGTTTTTCTTTTTTAATACATTTGCATAAATCGCTACATTTCTGTTTTTTTCAGTCTAGATGGGGCAGAGCGACATTAATGGGGACAAAATGAACTGTTTTGAATTTACCAAATGGCTGCAATGAAACAGAGTGAAAATTGTAAAGGGTGTGAATACTTTCCATACACACTGTAAAATCAGTTTCAACATCCATTGTAATGAATTGTTAATTCTCTCTTAATTCTCTAGGTCTGCTGGCGTCACGTACACTGCTCTGCAGTCTCTGTGGTTTGCTCTACAGTAGTTAAATGTGGCTCTGCAATACTAGTTGTAGTTGCGGAGTGAATCAGCTGATGTGGTTTTACCACTCCCCTAACCTTCAAGTAGTCCCATGAACCATCAGCTGGTGTCGCTGACAGAGGTAATTCTCTACAAAGACTGTGAGCTGTGCTGATACCGAGTGCTATTCTGCTAGAACTGCCATGTGTGATGACGCAGCTTTTCTCTCTGCGTGACGTGAGTTCAATTTCCTTAATTTGCCCAGACTATAGGTCTTTTGTTGGTTAT
>JARQOC010000013.1:6162772-6174162 GCA_033576535.1 Allobates femoralis | reverse complement strand
GGTGCAGGATGGAGCCGGCGGGGCAGGATGGAGCCGGCGGGGCATGATGGAGACGGTGGGGCAGGATGGTGGTGGGCGGGAACAGGATGGAGCCGGCGGGGCTGGATGGAGCCGGCGGGGCAAGATGGAGATGGGGGGGAACAGGATGGTGGCGGGGGGCAGGATGGAGCCGGCGGGGCAGGATGGTGCCTGGGGGGAACAGGATGGTGGTGGGGGAGCAGGATGGAGCCGGCGGGGCAGGATGGAGCTGGCGGGGCAGGATGGTGGTGGGGGGGGCAGGATGGTGGCGGGAGCGGGGGCAGGATGGAGCTGGCGGGGCAGGATGGTGGCGGGAGGAACAGGATGGTGGTGGGGGTGCAGGATGGAGCCAGCGGGGCAGGATGGTGGCGGGGGGGGGGAACAGGATGGTGGTGGGGGTGCAGGATGGAGCCGGCGGGGTAGGATGGAGCTGGCGGGGCAGGATGGAGCCAGCAGGGCAGGATGGAGACGGGGGGCAGGATGGAGGCGCTCCTCCTGTCCCCCTCCGCTGCTCCTGCCCCTCCTCCGCTCCCCGTGGCCCCCCTTCCTCTGCCCCATTTGTCCCCGCGGCCCCCCGGCTCCCCCATGGAGATAGTAAAAATAAAAAAAACCTCAGTGAGAATACTTAGGCTGGTTTCACACTACGATTTTTTTAAATCCGATGCTGTCCGATATAAATCGGACAGCATCGGATCCAAACTGATCTCCCCTGTTAACCCCTCTTGTCCCCTGTGTTAACCCCTCTTATCCCCTGTGCTAACCTCGCTTCTCCCCTGCTCTCCCCTCTTCTCCCCTGTGTTAACCCCTCTTCTCCCCTATGTTAACCCCTCTTCTCCCCTGTGTTAACCCCTCTCTCCCCTGTGTTAACCCCTCTTCTCCCCTGTGTTAACCCCTTCTTCTCCCCTGTGTTAACCCTGCTTCTCCCGTGTGTTAACCCCTCTTCTCCCCTGCTCTCCCTGCTTCTCTCCTGTGTTAACCCCTCTTCTCTCTTCTCCACTGCTCTCCCCGCTTCTCCCCTGTGTTAACCCCTCTTCTCCCCTGCTCTCCCCGCTTCTCCCCTGTGTTAACCCCTCTTCTCCCCTGCTCTCCCCGCTTCTCCCCTGTGTTAACCCCTGCTAAAGGATCTTGGAGGTATCTCTGATGGTGAGGAGTTTTGAGCCGCCACCCTATATGCTAAACACCTGATTAGCCCAAGATTGAGGGCCTATATCTCCACCCACAGGTCAGGGATCACAGCTTCTCCCATGGCAATAGAACTCCAGGAGATGCTTCAGCACAGCAGCAAGACTTTTTCTGAGCTCAATGACCGAGAGCCAACTAACTCTATAAACGGTGTCTGACACAGGAGAGGGAAAGCTATTTAAAGCAAGGGGGAGGGGATTCCAGGTGAGTCACGCTTCAACCACTCAACCAGCAGCTGAACATAATAGTTAATACAGCTCTGGAGCACAACACAGGAGTCAGGACCTTCACACTAATCCCTCATGCAGCCCTTAAAGGAAAACAACTCATACAGTAGCATCCAGCAATGTCAGCGCAAACTACGAGTGTGACATGAACCCTCAGAGACCCCAATAGTGAGAGGAAGAGGGGAGGAAGTGCAGCCAGCAAATGATACACTGAAAGAGCAGTCAGAGAGCTAGGAAGAGAGCCAGGAGAGAGCCGTGTCCTTGATGCTGATGGAGTGCAGCATAGAGAGTAGGAGATGGTGGTCAACAGTGTCGAAGAGTGCAGAGAGATCAAGAAGGATAAGCAGAGAGTGGTCACCATTACGTTTTGCCGTCAGAAGGTCGTTGTTCACTTTGGTGAGAGCAGTTTCTGTACAATGTAGGGGGTGGAAACCAGACTGCAATGGATCTAGAAGAGAGTGAGCGGAGAGGTAACGGGTGAGGCGGGAGTAGACCAGGCACTCCAGGAGTTTAGAGATGAAGGGGAGATTGGAGACTGGTCTGTAGTTGTTTGTGCAGGATGGGTCGAGAGTGGTTTTCTTTAATAATGGAGTAATAATCGAGGGTTTGAACGAGGAAGGGAAGATGCCAGAAGAGAGGGAGAGATTGAAGATTTTGGTTAAGTGAGTCATGACCACCGGAAAGAGAGACTGGAGTAGGTGTGAGGGGATGGGGTCAGCAGTGCATGTGGTGGGACAAGAGGAAGAGAGGAGCCTGGCGACTTCTTCTTCTGTGACTGGGTCAAAAGTGGAGAGTGAGCCAGAGGAAATGTGGGGAGAGGTAGGGGTAATAGCAATTTGAGGTTGGGAGCTGATTTCCTGACAGATGTTTTCTATTTTCTCTGTGAAGTAAGAAGCCAGATCATCAGCGGTGATGGGGGCCTGCACTTTAGGACTGAGGAGAGAGTGAAAGGTGTTGAAGAGTTTTTTTGGGTTGTTGGTTGTTGGATGGGGAGGAGATCAGGATGGGGAAGTAGGTTTGTTTGGCGAGGTGAAGGGCAGAGTTGTAAGTTCTCAGCATGAATTTATAGTGAATGAAGTTTTCTGGTGTGTGGGTTTTCCTTCATAGATGTTCAGCACTCCTAGAGCATCGCTGGAGGAATTGAGTTTGTGATGTGAACCAGGACTGTTGCACTCTGTGTTTGGAGCTTCTGAGGGTGAGGGGCGCTACTTGGTCCAGGGAGCTTCTGAGAGAGTCATTTAAGTGATTTACTGCCAGATTGGGACAGGAGAATGAGGTGATTGGGGACAGTGATGAGTGTAGAGAGTCTGTGAATGTATGAGGGTTAATGGCCTGTAGAATTCTGAATGTATGATAGGTTGGACTTTGTTGGGGTGGGTGAGGGATTGTGAGCGTGAAGGAGAGAATGTTATAATCATAGAGACGAAAAGGCGAGTTATCTAAGGGGGAGGTTGAGCAGAGCTGAACAAAGATCAAGTCAAGGGTGTTACCATCTTTGTGTGTCTCAGAGGTTGAGAGCTGTGAGAGGCCAAGAGAGGTGGTTAGAGATAGAAGCTGGGATGCAGATGGGGAGATGGGGCTGCTTATGGGATGTTAAAGTCTCCCAGAATAAGGGTTGGTAATTTTGAGGGTCTGAAATGTGGCAGACACAAGGAGAAGTGGTCAAGGAACTGGGTGGTTGAACCTGGGGGTGGTATACCACCGCTACTCTGAGGGGAAGGGGACAGAAGAGTCTAATTGTGTGGACCTCAAAAGAGGGGAATGAGAGTGATGGGGCTGCAGGGATGACCTGGAAAGTACATTGTTGAGACAGGAGTAAGTCAACTCCACCACCATGTCTGTTCTCAGGTCTCGGGGAATGAAAGAAATGTAAGCCACCATAAGAAATAGCAGCAAGGGAAGCCGTGTCTGAATCCTGGATCCAGATTTCTGTGAGAGCCAGGAGGTTAAGAGAGTTAGTGAGACAGTAGTTATGGATGAAGGGAAGCTTGTTGCATACAGAGCGTGGATTCCAGAGAGCGCAATTAAAAGAGGGAGATGAAGGTGTGCAAGAAATGTTAATAATGTTAGTGGAGTTTCTATGTGAGGTGGGAGAGGGGTTGAAATTGGTGGAAGGTGGACTAGGATTTGAAGAGATATCACCTGACAGGAGCAGCAGTAAAAAGAGAAAAGGCAAATAGTTGTTATAATTATTTGTGATGCAACACCCTGGAATATGGCTGTCTGAGATTATTCAGTACAGTATAGAGAGTATGGGAACTCAATAAAGTAGAGGGAATGAGAGAGGGGCATATGTGGATGAGGGGTGATGAAGGGGAGATGGGGCGGTGAAGGTGAATGGCAAAGGCACATAGAACAAAAAACAAAAATAAGTTGAAAGTAAAGTAACAAAGACAGCAGACGGGTATACCTAGTACCTTCTGGACACTTAGCGACACTTACGTGACATGGGGAGACCACGGTCAGGAGACCTTCAGCTAACATTTAAATGCAGTTATGTGAGGCCAGAGAGTGATTGCAGCTGACCAGAGGGGAGGCGCGGGGGGGGGGGTGTATTCTTAAACAGAACAGCCAAGGTGAGTTACCTCACAGGAAACAGGACACAATTAACATAAATACACAGCAGGGAGCCAGGCCCATACCATTGAGGCATGGAAGGTAAACACAAGGCCCAGAATATCAAAAAAGTGAAAAAACTTTATTTTCAGGATGTGCAGTTCAAAAAATAAAAGAGTTGTTATAAAAAGGTACAAAGATGGAGCGTTGTATACAGAGGATATTACTAGGAATCATATAAAGAGAAGTCATATCTAGTAAATAACTGGGTATTTTGTAACCAGCTCCCAACCATATATAGTAAGATGTCACATAAACACCTTCTCGTTCTAAGTGGTGTGCACCATTCTATATTGCTACATTGTTGCAGTGCATACAAATGTGTAATATCTAGATCAATATTGCACTCAGATACAGTTCACAAAGAAGGAAAAAAAGATATAAATGATAAATAAACCTTCTCTGCCAATAAGGTACAGTTACATGTCGCAACACTGCAGGCAATGTCACTGGCAATCTGCTGGTTGCAGTGAAATCATGGATGCATATGTAAAACAGTGTGTGCAGATCAGAGACCTGCAAAGTGATAATTAGGAGAGGATCAGGTCAGGAGCTAGCAAAACATAGGATCAGATGCACAATTCACCAGGCAGTATCTTAAGGGGCCGTCTCACGCGTCAACATCGCTGTCAAAGTTGCTGCTGCACAGCGATATTGACACGTGTGACATGGTATATCGTGCAGCGATCAATCGCTGGTTGATGGTTGCCAGGTTTTCGGACAGGTCTGAAAACCTGGCGATGGTCACCCGGTGATACCGGGAGTCGCACGATCAGCCAGCTCTCAGCAAGCGCTGGGAGCTGGTATCCATGGTAAACTGCAGGTATCTAGGCCGCGCGCGCTGCCTAGATACCCGATGTATAACTTGGTTACCAGCCTTCATCACTCACTGGCAGCCGGTGAGCAGAAAAGGCTGGTAACCAAGGTATACATCGGGTATCTAGGCAGCGCGCGCGGGGCTATTTCTGGACACTTAAGGTGCTGTTACTGTCTTGTATCTCTATGAATAGGGAAGCCTCTGTGTCTGGCCGGGCCGGTTGGGGTCTGGACGTTTATGCTTCTATATGAAGTGAATCTGTACATAAAGTCCATCATTTACCATATGGAGACGTGGAATGGGATTTCCTTCCTATCTACCATCCTGGACTGATGTTGGGATTCATACTGCCATTTACCAAACATTGCACAGGAATAACAAACATTCTTTAATTGCACATTTTTTTTTTGCAATTGAATGAATGGTTAATTCAAAAGCGCAACTTGTCCTGCAAAACAACAAACGTCATATGGCCACGGTGTATTGATGGGAATAATAAGGTATGGCTCCGGTGTATTGATGGGAATAATAAGGTATGGCTCCGGTGTATTGATGGGAATAATAAGGTATGGCTCCGGTGTATTGATGGGAATAATAAGGTATGGCTCCGGTGTATTGATGGGAATAAATAAGGTGTGGCTCCGGTGTATTGATGGGAATAATAAGGTGTGGCTCCGGTGTATTGATGGGAATAATAAGGTATGGCTCCGGTGTATTGATGGGAATAATAAGGTATGGCTCCGGTGTATTGATGGGAATAATAAGGTATGGCTCCGGTGTATTGATGGGAATAATAAGGTATGGCTCCGGTGTATTGATGGGAATAATAAGGTATGGCTCCGGTGTATTGATGGGAATAATAAGGTATGGCTCCGGTGTATTGATGGGAATAATAAGGTATGGCTCCGGTGTATTGATGGGAATAATAAGGTATGGCTCCGGTGTATTGATGGGAATAATAAGGTATGGCTCCGGTGTGTATTGATGGGAATAATAAGGTATGGCTCTTGGAAGAAGGGGAGGAAAAAACTGAAAATGAATAATTGCTTGGTGGCGAAGGGGTTAATCCTAAACAAGTATGAGAGGACAATGTCTTTATCTGTCCAGTCCTCTTCACCTGCATTTATCTCACATGGTGATAAGATCAGGACCTCCCTGACCTCCTCCTCATTAACCTCCATCATCCATTCCTAAATCCTCATCACTAAGCTTCGCTCATGGAGGAATTTCCAGTCTTGAGCAATTCTTGTCCTTGAATAAGTTCTTCCCTTTACAGCCTTCATTCCTCTCCCGATAGTCATCACCGTGTAGATTCTACTGAGCAAGAGCTTTACTTACCAGGCGTCATTGATTGCATGGACATGTCCGGCTCTGGTCTGCCGCTATCCACATTAGGCTGCTTCCACACTGCAGTCTTTTTCTTGATCAGGTTCCATCCAGTTTGTGTGTCAAAACCAGGAGAGAAAAAGTATAATTGAAAGACTGACCCCTGTTCTGATGGTGGGTTTACACGTCCCGATATTGGGCCGATATCGTAACCAACGACGCGGGAGTGCGCTTTTTGAGAGCGCTTTTCCCGCCATCACATCGCCCATTTAGACAGCCTGATATCGGGATACAACGTCCCTCCGATGTGAACGCCCCCCAACCCAGGGACGACCATTTAACATGGGAGTGAATGGGTGACGTGGCAGTACACATCGGAGTTGGGCTGTCAGACGGGACGATGCGGCTACAACGGCCATCCGATATCGGGCGGTTGAATACCACACCCATTCAACCCCGATATCGTTTTGGCATTGTTCCAGCATCGCATTGTACGTTCAAACCGTACAACGCGCAAACGATATCGGGTCCAACTCCCGAACCACGTGACTTTTAGTCGGAGTTGGGTCGGAGTTGGACGCCGATATCGCGACGTGTAAACCCACCATGAGTTTTGGAGACACTCCTGGATTTGGCACACAAACCTGATCAGGTAAAAAACTGCAGTGTGAAACCAGCCTAAGGCCCGGTCCAGACTGGATCAGCACACAGAACTGGAGGGCGCCGCGGTCCTGATCTATCAGCGGCTGCACACCGGACCGGAGGGCATATTAGCCCTCCAGTTCTGTGTGCTGATCCAGTCCGAAGCTGTCAGGTTCATCACCGCAGTGTGAAGCCGCCCTTAGTCTTTCCATTGCCATGGGAGTGATTCTGATATATTCCGGGTTTGTGTTACATTTATGAGGTTCTGCTTTTAATGTACTTAGAGATTCTAAAACTGCTGACTTACAAAGATATCCACGATCTGTCTCCCCCTATATCTTCAAACTAATCTCCCAATATCTTCCCCCATGTAATCTCCAGTCTTCCCAAGACCTCCTCTTCTTCTCCACACTAGTTTCCCACCCAAACGCCTGCATGACTTCTCCTAAATATCCCCGATCTTCTGGAATTCTGTGCACAAACACAACCAATTATCCACCACCCACGGATCCTCCAGACAGAGTTTGAAAACCCATCTCTTCATAAAAGCTACAACCTGCAATGACCACACTGCCGCCTCACCACCTCCAGAGCTGCCGCCTCACCACCTCCAGAGCTGCCGCCTCACCACCTCCAGAGCTGCCGCCTCACCACCTCCAGAGCTGCCGCCTCACCACCTCCAGAACTGCTGCCTCACCACCTCCAGAGCTGCCGCCTCACCACCTCCAGAGCTGCCGCCTCACCACCTCCAGAGCTGCCGCCTCACCACCTCCAGAACTGCTGCCTCACCACCTCCAGAGCTGCCGCCTCACCACCTCCAGAGCTGCCGCCTCACCACCTCCAGAGCTGCCGCCTCACCACCTCCAGAGCTGCCGCCTCACCACCTCCAGAACTGCTGCCTCACCACCTCCAGAGCTGCCGCCTCACCACCTCCAGAGCTGCCGCCTCACCACCTCCAGAGCTGCCGCCTCACCACCTCCAGAACTGCTGCCTCACCACCTCCAGAGCTGCCGCCTCACCACCTCCAGAGCTGCCGCCTCACCACCTCCAGAGCTGCTGCCTCACCACCTCCAGAGCTGCCGCCTCACCACCTCCAGAGCTGCCGCCTCACCACCTCCAGAGCTGCCGCCTCACCACCTCCAGAACTGCTGCCTCACCACCTCCAGAGCTGCCGCCTCACCACCTCCAGAGCTGCCACCTCACCACCTCCAGAGCTGCCGCCTCACCACCTCCAGAGCTGCCGCCTCACCACCTCCAGAACTGCTGCCTTACCACCCCCTGATCTGCCGCCTCACCACCTCCGGAGCTGCCGCCTCTCCACCTCCAGAGCTGCCGCCTCACCACCTCCAGAGCTGCTGCCTTACCACCCCCTGATCTGCCGCCTCACCACCTCCAGACCTGCCGCCTCACCACCTCCAGAGCTGCCGCCTCACCACCTCCAGAGCTGCCGCCTCACCACCACCTGATCTGCCACCTCACCACCTCCAGAGCTGCCGCCTCACCACCTCCAGAGCTGCTGCCTTATCACCACCTGATCTGCCGCCCACCACCACCAGAGCTGCTGCCTCACCACCTCCAGAGCTGCTGCCTTATCACCACCTGATCTGCCGCCCACCACCACCAGAGCTGCTGCCTCACCACCTCCAGAGCTGCTGCCTTACCACCACCTGATCTGCCGCTCACCACCACCAGAGCTACCGCCTCACCACTTCCAGAGCTGCTGCCTCACCACCTCCAGAGCTGCTGCCTCACCACCTCCAGAGCTGCTGCCTCACCACCACCAGAGCTATCGCCTCACTACCTCCAAAGCTTCTTCCTTACCACCACCTGATCTGCTGCCCACCACTGCCAGAGGTACCGCCTCACCACCTCCAGAGCTGCTGCCCCACTACCTCCGAAATTGCTGCCTTACCACCACCGGATCTGCCACCTCAACACCACCAGGGCTACTGCCACCTCACCACTACCGGAACTGCCACCTCACCACTACCAGAACTGCTACCTCACCACCGCTGGAGCTGCTGCAATGCAACAAGTCACAGATGACAAGAAACCTTGAAAGAGACAATAAAGAATATCAGGTCACAGCCTGTATGCCTGACAAGACACATCCCATGATAGTGTAGTAGTCCATACTATTATATATATATAAAACTACTATCTATCTATATCTATATCTATCTATCTATCTATCTATCTATCTATCTATCTATATCTATCTATCTATCTATCTATATCTATCTATCTATCTATCTATCTATGTATCTATCTATCTATCTATCTATCTATGTATCTATGTATCTATCTATCTATATGTATCTATCTATCTATCTATGTATCTATCTATCTATCTATCTATCTCTATCTATCTCCATCTATCTCTATCTATCTATCTATCTATCTATGTATCTATCTATCTATCTATATGTATCTATCTATCTATATCTATCTATCTATCTATCTATCTATCTATCTATCTATGTATCTCTATCTATCTATCTATCTATCTCTATCTATCTATATCTATCTATCTATCTATCTATCTATCTATCTATGTATCTATCTATCTATCTATCTATCTATCTATATGTATCTATCTATATCTATCTATCTATCTATGTATCTATCTATCTATCTCTATCTATCTCCATCTATCTCTATCTATCTATCTATCTATCTATGTATCTATCTATCTATCTATCTATCTATATGTATCTATCTATCTATATCTATCTATCTATCTATCTATCTATCTATCTATCTATCTATATATCTATCTATATATCTATCTATTATCTATCTATCTATCTATCTATATATCTATCTATTATCTATCTATCTATCTATCTATCTATCTATCTATCTATCTATATATCTATCTATTATCTATCTATCTATCTATCTATCTATCTATCTATCTATCTATCTATCTATCTATCTATCAAAGCCTCCAGGAACCACAACTAACCCTGAGTCCTAAAAGTCTTGTGATCTATTCATGTGAATGATGGTGTCTGGGCTTCTCCATCACTGGTCCGGTGCTGGGTCTATACGAGACTTGATTCTCCATTCACCTTCTTGTGTTTCCAGGATTCAGTACAACATTACAATGTGCAGAAATGAGTCACAGCTTTATGACACTTGTGTAATATATAATTACAGTGTGAGAAATAGAGAATACGCATGTAATTGACTGAGTGACAAGAGAAGGGAGGGACACAGACGGCGGCACCTGACTGCTCCATAGTTAAATTGCAGCAGCAGAATAATATAAAGTTGTGGCCAAAAGTATTGACACCCCTGCAATTCTGTCAGATAATCCTCAGTTTCTTCCTGTAATGATTGCAATCACAAATTCTTTGGTATTATTATCTTCATTTAATTTGTCTTCAATGAAAAAACACAAAAGAGAATGAAGCAAAAAGCAAAACATTGATCATTTCACACAAAACTCCAACAATGGGCCGGACAAAAGTATTGGCACCCTCAGCCTAATACTTGGTTGCACAACCTTTAGCCAAAATAACTGCGATCAACCGCTTCCGGTAACCATCAATGAGTTTCTTACAATGCTCTGCTGGAATTTTACACCATTCTTCTTTGGCAAACTGCTCCAGGTCCCTGATATGTGAAGGGCGGCTTCTCCAAACTGCCATTGTTAGATCTCTCCACAGGTGATCTATGGGATTCAGGTCTGGACTCATTGCTGCCACCTTACAAGTCTCCAGTGCTTTCTCTCACACCATTTTCTAGAGCTTTTTGAAGTGTGTTTTGGGTCATTGTCCTGCTGGAAGACCCATGACCTCTGAGGGACACCCAGCTTTCTCACACTGGGCCCTACATTATGCTGCACAATGTGTTGGTAGTCTTCAGACTTCATAATGCCATGCACACGGTCAAGCAGTCCAGTGCCAAAGGCAGCAAAGCAACCCCAAATCATCAGGGAGCCTCCGCCATGTCTGACTGTAGGGAGCGTGTTCTTTTCTTTGAATGCCTCTTTTTTTTCTCCTGTAAACTCTATGTTGATGCCTTTGCCCATAAATCTCTACTTTTGTCTCATCTGACCAGAGAACATTCTTCCAAAACATTTTAGGCTTTCTCAGGTAAGTTTTGGCAAACTCCAGCCTGGCTTTTTTATGTCTCGGGTAAGAAGTGGGGTCTTCCTGGGTCTCCTACCATACAGTCCCTTTTCATTCAGACACTGACGGATAGTACGGGGTGACACTGTTGTACCCTCGGACTGCAGGGCAGCTTGAACTTGTTTGGATGTTAGTCGAGGTTCTTTATCCACCATCCGCACAATCTTGCGCTGAAATCTCTGATCAATTTTTCTTTTCCGTCCACATCTAGGGAGGTTAGCCACAGTGCCATGGGCTTTACACTTCTTGATGACACTGCGCACGGTAGACACAGAAACATTCAGATCTTTGGAGATGGACTTGTAGCCTTGAGATTGCTCATGCTTCCTCACAATTTGGTTTCTCAAGTCCTCAGACAGTTCTTTGGTCTTCTTTCTTTTCTCCATGCTCAATGTGGTACACACAAGGACACAGGACAGAGGA